>CM039592.1:20429836-20449092 GCA_022457205.1 Saccharum spontaneum | reverse complement strand
GCGCCGCCATCGTCTCGCACAGAACCTGCAGCCCTTGTTTCCGATCTTGCCGAGAAGGACGTGTAGTCGCCGCTGTTCGGTCATTGCACCGTCGTCTCCCCGTCGACTGCAACTTGTTGCCGAGAACGCCGCCGTCTGATTAACCGAACTGCACTGGCAAATTTTCCGCCGCCGCTGCCAATCGTACCTGTTTGTTGGTGAGCACCTCCATGTTTTCCTTCCTGTGATATACATCTACAGGCATATTGAAAATTCTATCTCCTTATATCAATTCATTGTATGTCTTTGAGAGCTCATCGATATTCATGTTCAGTAGATGCAAGTTGTGGTCACCTTGTTTGTCCAATAACAGAACCGCCCGTCCATCCAATTGCCCAGTTTTGCTTAACTAGCTTGTTGACATCATTATTATGTCACACCCACTTTATTGCCGTTTTCCTTTAGAAAAATAAATCCTGAAATACAATAGAAATACGTATACATACAATCTTGTTTAGATCATATCTTCCACGTTTTAACTCCGATTTGATCCGTTCCAGTTGCGTTAGTTTCATAATTTCATGCTCTACATGTTAGAACAATTGTTCAGTAGGTTTTCAACTTTTAAATTTCGAGCTTATATTTAATCTATTATTTTTCTATAGGAAATCTTTAGAAATTCATATCTTTCACGTTTTAAATCCGTTTTTCGTGATCTTTACGTCTGTGTGATCATAGTGATGTGTAGAATAGTTTTATAAGCTTTTCTAAAAGTTTTGCTACTGTTGGTGTACTATTGTAATTGTATCTTATGTTTGCTTCGTGTATGTTTGCCGGATTGTTTGTGTGTTGATGCCTGGTGATATTATAGACAGTGAGCAGTTTCTTGACGATCCGGAGTATTACTTTGAGTCAGACCAGCAGTACCAACAGGAAAGCTTTGATCAAGGCAAGTATAACATGGGACCATCCTTGTTAACCTATTCACTATAATTGCTATCATATGCATGTGTCCTCCTTGGCAACCTTAGAGATTTTAACTTAGCGATTGATATCTTGATTCCTTGTCACCTATGGGATTATGCATTTGGGTAGCTTGGCTAGTGCTTGATTTATGAACATTGATCTTGTAATATGACTAATGAATGGTGCAATCAACCATTAAGATGATTTAATTCCTGCTACAAGGGGACTAGAGCACTGTGTTGTTTGTTTGTTGCTCTAGTTACTCTCCATAAGGACTTATCTGTAAGCATTAACCGGGATTGACAGTACAACTGTGAGGGCTATATGGCTCTGGCTTTAGTTGTTCAAGAGACCTTTTCTAACTTGTTATTGGTTACCTTAAATGACGTAAGAATGGCTTGCCACTTTGGGTGTAGGGCGAGCCCCTGTCCTTTGTGTGTATAGGCTGCGAGTTGTGTGCCACTGGGAAGGGGGTTCTACATCTGCCTGCCGAGTAAATCTAATGGCCCTAACTTGTTAGACGAACTTTTGAATGGCTTTATATGGTTCTCCGGTGTTTGGGTTTGATCTCCCCACACATTTAGAAATCATGACTCACAGTGAAAGTGTACACCTCTGCGCAGAGTTTAATAAACTAGTATGCTAGCCGTGCTCACGGATACGAGCGGCCTTGGGTATTCTTACAGAATAAATTATCACCATTGACATATCATGCTTAATACTGATGTTGTTATTATTATGCCATGTTAATGCTATTTCATTATTCTTATTACAATTGATCATTTGTTCATTAACGGGAATTGGAATACCTTGATGCTACTCAATTGCTAAGTAAATGATGACTAAAAGCTAAAAGCAGTCAAATAGTGTCTAGCCTTTTGTGCCACATGAACCCTGTGTTATACTTGTTGAGTATGACATGTGCTCACCCTTGCTATTTCAACCACAACAGATGAGGATTGGGGTGATGACTACCGCAATGAGTACTAGGTTTGGTGTCAACCAGTCAACCGCGTCCCTGTGTTTGGAGCTTTCGCCCAAGAATTGTTATTAGTAGCTACTCTTTTATGTATGAGACTATGTGATAAATATTCATTCGCTATGTAATAAGCACTGTGATGATACTTTGTAATTTGTCAACTTATGTGTGCGACTGTTTCCTGGGGCGCACATGAGTCTTTTATGCATCCTATTTTTGTCCTTGAAAATGGGGTGTGACAGATTGGTATCAGAGCCAGGTTGACTGTAGGACGCAAGCCTAGTTAGAATGGTCATTATTAGCATCTTTGCTTCACTTATTTCATGCTTCCCGCTTTCACCTTGTTAATTGCTAAATTTTTATGCTTCTTCTGTCTTATTCTATTGTGAAAATATATTGATTCCATCTAATCTATGTCTATATCTTATAGAAGTCTCCTCATCCCCATGACCGCTGCACAGTACATTGCCCACTTCAAACCCAACGAGCCTCATGAAGATGGTGATCAAGAATTGTCAGATGCTGAATCAATAGTGGGAGACACTTCAATGGAGGATCCAGCCATGGGATGGACCATGAGGCTTCACATCATGCTTCCCAAAGCAGATGCTTTCTTCCATGACGTGCTGACAAGAATGTTGGATACCTACTATTACGATTGGGAAGCTACGCTTGAGTATCGCTGCAAGGAGTATATTCATCCTCTGATGAACTCTTACTGGGAGACTGAGTTATGGGTTAAGACAATAGATCCCACTACCAGAGAGCCTAAGGTGGAGTCAAAGTTCATCACTCGAGTGAGCCGGGCAACTGCAGAGACAAGTATGGAAGATGTCGCCTACAATGTGTTTGTATTCTACCATGGTCTTCGCACTGACAAGACGTTGAAGGGTGCGCTCAGGCACTTTCCCCATTTTGTGCAAGATCAGGGAGTTTGGACCGTACCTAGAGCTGATGATTCTTCCTTAACTCTTCAAGCTACTGTAGAGCTAGTTCGTGAATTAGCACTTCATGAGGTGGATTTGAAGGATGAGTTGCTAAAGGAAAAGGAACTTAAAGAACAAGCTTATAAGGAGATCGACGAACTAAGGGCTGATGCTACTCAATTGCTAAGTAAATGATGACTAAAAGCTAAAAGCAATCAAACAGTGTCTAGCCTTTTGTGCCACATGAACCATGTGTTATACTTGTTGAGTATGACATGTGCTCACCTTTGCTATTTCAACCACAACAGATGAGGATTGGGGTGATGACTACCGCAATGAGTACTAGGTTTGGTGTCAACCAGTCAACCGCGTCCCTGTGTTTGGAGCTTCCGCCCGATAATTGTTATTAGTAGCTACTCTTTTATGTATGAGACTATGTGATAAATATTCATTCGCTATGTAATAAGCACGGTGATGATACTTTGTAATTTGTCAACTTATGTGTGCGACTGTTTCCTGGGGCGCACATGAGTCTTTTATGCATCCTATTTTTGTCCTTAAAAATGGGTGTGACAGTCATGTTTAGAGTCTACCAAATTAAAGGCTAGATGTTTCTAATTATTGTGAGAATTTCTATGATTTATCTTTTTTAGCGCATTTGACGAGAATTAATGAGGTACCTCCGTTGGGGCCTCTAATAAGTAATAGTAAGATTGGGTAATTTATATACAAATTTAGAGGGTTATTTTTAATTATCTTTCATAATGACAGAGGTGGGTAATTAAATTGCAAATTAGAGGTTTACTTTATATATTTTTTATAATGGCAGAGGTGGGTAATTTTTTAATAAATTATAATAGATCCAGTGACTATTATCGGTGATAATGACTAGAGTCTACCAAATTGAAGGCCAGATGTTTCTGATTATTGTAAAAAATTTTACGACTTATCTTTTTTCTAGAGCGTCTAAAATTAACGTGGTATCTTTGTCTGTGCCTCTAGTTAGTAATATATACGTACATAGTAAGATAGATAAGAAAAAGAGAGTGGAGAATCTATAAGTTGGAGGAATAACAAATTTCAACCAAACGACAACTAAGACTTGCCATCGCATTATTATTTTGCCTATATTTTTCTCTGTTTTGGATAACATGAGAAATAGACAAAATACATGCAGTTGGATCTAATGCGAGATTGATCCCATACATAATTAGATGGCAAGTAAACCAACCTCTCCGTGTAACCATGTAAACTTCTAATCTGAGCCACATGATGTTGATAAGGGGCGCATGGTGATTGGGTAATTTTACGCTTAACCGCCCACTCCTAATCACACTTTTGCAAATCCCCCCTCTCACTCCCCCTGCGCTCCCTTATCAACATCATATGACCCAGATTAGAAGTTTGCACGGTTGCACAGAGAGGTTGGTTTGCACCAGATACGTTGCCTAATTAGATATACTAGGTAGGTAGGCGCGCTTCGCCGCACCCGTAGGCTAGACACACTTGCTTTGTTGCATGTCCAAGAAAAAAAAGATAGCTATGTACCATTATGTAATGTTGCTCGTCGAAGGCTCAAAGCAGGTACACATGGATTCATAATTGAACACCACCACCTATGCATAGTACGGCATTGTGGCTACATACCTACACAAGTCATAGTGGCAACTAATGTGACAGGCCTGAATAACGTAAGCGGAGCAAACATTAGCTAACCTAGAAGCTAATAGACTAAGCATTGCATTGGTGTGGTTTGACCATGCATGAGAATGGTAGCCTTGCAGTTTGTCGACAGGAGTGTAGGTTGCTTATCCAATTGGTGGTTCAAGCAAATCTCCATCTGTAATGGAATAAATGCAAAGGTGAAATATTTAGATATTAAGCACAGAAGGACCACATGCAAATCAGTTTGTGTCAACCGTGCACATATATTAGTTGCAAAATTGGAAATGTGAACAGCAGAGAATAAAGTTATCAAAGGTGGAAAAACCATTGTAAATTGACCTTTACATTACTAAACTAACCTTATCTCTTGATCAGAGTGTATGCAAGCTCATATGAGTGGCCTATGGCAAAAGAGGCTGCAAGGAACAGACCATTGTTATATTATTAAAAAGATAGGAGGTAAGCATAGCCACATACTTGGATGGGCGGAGAGTAGGGGCACACAGAAGCATTGCAATATCACTGGTCAGCAGAATACGAAGTGCCTCAGCTCCCTAGATGATGGCTCCATCGCCACTTGTAAAGGTATGATCTATAGCATAATAAAAACATGAGCATTATTGATAGAAAGTACCCATGGAGTAGCTGCCATAATATTCGGATAACATATCGAAACCCATCAGTCTAATGTCTTTAGTCCTCTGCTCTTAATATTAAGCCCATCACTCTTTAGTCCTAATCTCTTATTATTAAGCTATGAACTGAAAACACACCAGAAAGGTGGTTCAATATATTTTGTGTTACCCTAGGATGCAATAAAAGTTGTCATAATAACCCAATAACATTGGAAAGCCATGATCACTCCGTTGTCTAACATTGGAAAGCCATGATAACTCCATTGTCTTCACTCCTCTGTTCTTATTATTGGTCATTTGGTCTTTGCACATACATGAGAAAGATCATTCCAATATATGTTTTGACATAGGGATGGTAGTTGGTAAGAAAGATGAGACATAAACAAAGCACCACACACATGCAGGTTTGTCAGGTATCAAGTGATACTGTTAAGCAAATTATCAATGAAATCATGATCAAAGAGATCATCAAAGTCATTTTATCGCTCTCCGAAAATGTATTCATGTAAGAAGCAGCATAAATGCATAAGCTGTCAGGAAATAACATGCTTCAGAACTGCAGCTCATCAAACAAATCACATAAGCCATGATAGGTGAGAAGAGGAGGGCATAATATTATAGGCCGTGCTTGGTGATCTGGTGTGTTTTATCTTAAGCCATATAATAGATACGAATATTTGCCTTCCCTTGTCTTCAAAGTCATCTCTACATGGCCTGGGCAACATTAGGAGTCAGAGAGTAAAAAATATGAATATACACATGACTCAAACCAGTTTGAAGAGTGGCATAGGGATGGAAGACCAAGATACCAAGGGCAATATATGTATATCAACAATCTGTATTTTTGGTCTAACAACAAACTATCAAATCTTATTAGTCATATTATGCTATATCTGCTAACAAATTAGTTACTTTAGGTCTAAAAAACTATCAAATTGTCTTTGTTTCTTCCTTTTATTTATTTATTTATTTATTTATTTATTTATTTATTTATTTATTTATTGTATGACATGCTCCTCGACTAATACAGAGCATAAATAATTTTTTTTTGACAGCTATGGCTATGAGCCTATCAGGACCAAACAACATAAAGAAATCAAACATATAAATTAGTGAGTCGAAAAGCGCATAACTTTACTTATGGAAGGATATTTCAAATGTTGGGGTGGGTGTAGCTGTAGATTAGCATGGAGCATTACCCAGAAGTAGCAGCACACCATGGACACCTTGTTGGATTGCTGTTCTTTCCCACTAAGCACAGCATCAACAGGAAGTAGCCCCTTCATCCTCAAGCAATGCAAAACATTTGCATCCTCCTTCAATTTGAAGCACCTGCTCCTGATGGCAAGCCATCTCCTCCTCTAACTCTCCCAAATCAGAGCAAGTATAATACACAACACATGTACTCCTGCCTCTGATTTTTGCACAAACACAGCAGCTTTCTTCTTCTTCCCAAAATTTCTCCTTTCTCTGATGAAGGTCGTGCACCTGCATAATCCAACAAATATGAGAGGATTGGTGGGGGGAAAGGGAGCCTAACGATTTGATAGATGAACTCACCACATTTCGATGGCCCCCATGCAGAGGAAGGTGAAAGGTCTTGATGGCTAGAGGGGGGTGAATAGCCTTTTAAAATTTTCTACAAAGACAAGCTAAACAAGTTTATTAATACAACAAATAGCGAGATGCAAGTTTTGCTTAGCCTACGGGGTGTTTGCAAGCCACCTAACCAATTCACAATTCTAGTATATTTGCAATCAACCGCACAAGTCATACCGCACAACTTAGCTACAACTAAAGCTAACTAGCTACACAAGCTAAGAGCTACACTAACAAGCTAGCAAGGTAACTAAGAAATTAATACAAGAGAGAGTTAGGAGGGTATCACCGAGGGACGAAGTATTGAGCCAACCAATAAGATCAACAATGAATACCAAGACAACCGAACACCGGGATCAATCAATCACAATATGAAAGTGATGACACAAGATTTATCCCGAGGTTCACGTGCTTGCCGGCACGCTAGTCCCCGTTGTGTCCCTCTTCACCATGTGGTTCAGTGGCTAATCGGTCACACAACGAGCCTCTCAAAAGGCGCCACAAGAACCTATCAAATGACAAAAGGTTGCAAATGACACGAGCAATCCACTAATGTTACCTTTAGCGCTTCACCGAGGTAGGCACAAACCCCTCACAATCACCGGAGGTGGCCAAGAATAATCACCAACTCTTGCCAACGCCTCCAAGCTGCTCCAAGCCGTCTAGGTGGCGGCAACCACCAAGAGAAACAAGAATCCCGCAGCAAATCAACCACCAAGTGCCAACTAGAAGCAATCTCACAATGCAAATGCACTTGGATCACTCAATCTCACTTCGAATAAGCAAAGAAGCAAGAGAGATGAGTGGGAGGAGAGTTGCTTAGCTCAAAGTGTTCACAAGTATGTCAAAATTCTAAGAGAGGGAGCTTTGAGCCAGCCAACGAGTATTTATAGACGTACCCTTCGAATATAACCGTTAGGAACTTAAAACACCTGCAGTCGCGCTGACCGGACACGCTGGTCGAATTGACCGAACGCGCTGATCGCACAGCTCCTACGCCACGAAGCACCGACCGGACGCGCTTGTCGCGCGGACCGGACGCGCGAAGTATGACCGGACGCGCTGGTCCCGTAATGGACCGGACGCGCTGGTCAAGACTGAGCAGTGCTCTAACGAAACAGTGACCGGACGCGCTGCAAGTCGCACCGGACGCCACAGAGCCCGCGTCCGGTTGGAGTCCAGTAAGCTCCCAGACGAACCGGACGCGTCCGGTCGACAGTGACCGGACGCGCTGTGCGTCCGATCAAAAAGCTAAAACACGTGCAAACGCTGAACACTGACCGGACGCGTCCGGTCAAATAGAGACCGCGTCTGGTCACCTCTGTGACCTCCGTTCGCCTCCGTTTCTTCTCCGGCTTCGCGGCGTAGTGGAAAATAGTCGTTTCAACTCCTCAAAAACGCCTGAATCCCGCCTCGCAAACTCGGTGGGAGGGAGAGAGGACCCCAAACCCTCTCTACCGCTCAAACTCCAACGCCATCGCAAATGTGCTAACACCACCAAGTGATCACGTCATGTGCAACTGTGTTAGCATTTTCACAATCATTTTTCGAGGCGTTATTAGTTCTATCCAAATGCATATGATTATGAAATGCACATTGAAAGTCCTATGTTTGGTGTTGGTAATTAGTGACAATGCCTAAGTACTAATCCTATGCCTAAGTTGTATGTAGCATATGAGGATTAGTACATTCCAAGGTTGGTGGCAAGATGGACATGGTGATCATGATGGCCACACTTGGATTTGGACGCAACCCTACGTGATCAAGGCAAAGGTATATGCTTAAGGGTTGTGTTTTAGTAACCAAGACACCTAGTGGGTGTGGTTACATTATAGGATAGATAGCCGTACTATAAAGAGGGGAATGACGCGGCTATTGAACTCCTAAGTGCCTCTAGGTGTGCATTTCATGTCATATGCATTTGGATAGAACTAATAACGCCTCGAAAAATGTTTGTGAAAATGCTAACACACATGCACATGGTGATGATCACTTGGTGATGTTAGCACGTTTGTGAAGGCGGTGGAGTTTGAGCGGTAGAGAGGGTTTGGGGTCCTCTCTCCCTCCCACCGAGCTTGCGAGGCGGGATTCAGGCGTTTTCGAGGAGTTGAAATGACTATTTTCCACTACGCCGAAAGTCGGAAATCGAACGAAAATCGAACGGAAGCGAACGGAGGTCACAGTGGTGACCGGACGCTGGACCGGACGCGGTCACTGTGTGACCGGACGCGTCCGGTCAGTGTCCAGTGTCTTCGCGTGTTTCAGTTGTTTGATCGGACGCGAGGCGCGTCCGGTCACAGTCGACCGGACGCGTCCGGTCGTCCAGGGAGCTTACTGGACTCCGACCGGACGCGGGCACTGTGGCGTCCGGTCAGTTCTTCAGCGCGTCCGGTCACTGCTTCGTTGTGCGCGACTCAGTGTTGACCAGCGCGTCCGATCCGTTACGGGACCGGTGCGTCCGGTCGTGCCCGGCGCGTCCGGTCGTTGCGACCGGCGCGTCCGGTCAGTGCTTCGCGAAACTAGCCGTTACGTGACCGGCGCGTCCGGTCAGTTGGACCAGCGCGTCCGGTCAACGCGATTTCAGCTGGATCTCGTTCCTAACGGCTATATTCGAAGGGGTACATCTATAAATACTCGTTGGCCGGCTCAAAGCTCTTACTCTTGGACATTTGACATACTTGTGAGCACTTTGAGCTAAGCAACTCCCCTCCCACTCATCTCTCTTGCTTCTTTGCATATTCGAAGTGAGATTGAGTGATCCAAGTGCATTTGCATTGTGAGATAGCATCTAGTTGGCACTTGGTGGTTGATTTGCTGCGAGATTCTTGTTTCTCTTGGTGGTTGCCGCCACCTAGACGGCTTGGAGCAGCATGGAGGCGTTGGCAAGAGTTGGTGATTGTTCTTGGCCACCTCCGGTGATTGTGAGGGGTTTGTGCCTACCTCGGCGAAGCGCCAAAGGCAACATTAGTAAATTGCTCGTGTCATTGCAACCTTTTACCATTTGGTAGGTTCTTGTGGTGCCTTTCGAGAGGCTCGGTGTGAGACCGATTAGCCACCGAACCACGTGGTAAAGAGGGACACAACGGGGACTAGCGTGTCGGCAAGCACGTGAACCTCGGGATAAATCTTCGTGTCATCACTTTCATATTGTGATTGATTGATCCCGGTGTTCGGTTGTCTTTGTATTCATTGTTGATCATATTGGTTGGCTTAATACTTCGCCCCTCGGTGAAACCCTCCTAACTCAACTCCGCATTACTTTCTTAGCTATCTTTGCTAGCTAGTTAGCTTTGCTAGAGTAGCTCTTTTGTGTACCTTGCTAGTTGTAGTTGTAGTTACCTTCTCGGTTTGACTTGTGTAGTTGAGTGTCATTATACTAGAATTGTGAATTGGATAGGTGGCTTGCAAACACCCCGTAGGCTAAGCAAAACTTGCATCTCGCTATTTGTTGTATTGATAAACTTGTTTAGCTTGTCTTTGTAGAAAATTTTAAAAGGCTATTCACCCCCCCTCTAGCCATCAAGACCTTTCAAGTGGTATCGGAGCCGTGGTCACCGTTTGTAAGGCTTAACAACCTCGGTGTAAGATGGCTCAAGTTGTGTTCAACCATGTCGGGGGCAAGCCTCCATTCTTTGATGGTGTCTCATCTTTTGATCATTGGAAAAGAAAGATGAAGCAATATCTTGGCTCTATCAATGAGAAGGTTTGGGAAGTGACACATCATGATTATGCTATCATTGATCCCGACAACCTCACCAACAATGACCGCATCAACAACCAATGCAACACTATGGCTCTCAACACTCTCTACAATGGGATTGATGCAAAGGTCTTTGAGCAAATCAAGGATCTTGAAATGGCAAGTGAAGTGTGGACAAGATTAGAGGAAACATATGAGGGCACTTCAACGGTAAAAAGTGCCAAGCTCTATATGCTCAAGGACAAGTTTACAAGCTTCAAGATGAAGGATGATGAGTCCATACCGGAGATGTTCTATAGGCTACAAGTTATTGTCAATGATCTCAAGAGCCTAGGAGAAGATGTCAAGGACAAGGACTTCTCACATAAGTTCTTGATGAACTTACCTAAGAAGTTTGCTATCTTGAGGAAGATGATCCAAAGAGAGGGTTTGGACAAGGTGACTCCAAACCAAGTGCTTGGAGATGTCATGACCGATGCTCAATATGATGATGATGAAGATGAAGATGAGAAGAAGGAGATCAAGGTCAAGCAAGAGAAGCCCATTGCATTCAAGGCTTCATCTTCTAAGGGCAAGAGCAAGGTGGAGAGTGATGATGATGATCCATTCGATGATGAGACCATGGCCCTCCTAGTGCACAAGATGGGGAGGTTCATGAAGAAGAAAGGATATGGGGCAAGGAAGAGAAGGGACTTCATGAAGGCAAAGGAGGTGCTATGCTACAATTGCAATAGCCCCGATCATGTAGTAGCAAAGTGCCCCTATGAAGACAAAAGATATCATGATGGGGAGTTAAAGTTGAAGAAGAACAAGAAGGATAAGAAGGAGAAGAAAGAGAAGAAGAGCTTCACTATCAACAAGAAGAAGAAGGGTGGTGGCTATGTGGTCACTTGGGATAGTGATAACTCCGATAGTGATGATGATAGCTCTAGTGATGATGAGAGGACCACTCGGCGAGCCATTGCAAGCATCGCCCTCTCCAACAAGCCATCCATCTTCGACACTACATCGACATGCCTTATGGCCAAGCCTACCAAGGTAAAATATGATGATAGTGATGATGATTCTTGTGCTAGTGATGGTTGTAGGAGTGATGATGAGGAGGATGAGGACTACTCCAAGGATGATCTATTAGGCATAATAGATCAAATGAGCAAGGGCTACAAGAGGACAACCAAGAAGTGCAAAATCTTAGAGCAAGAGCTCATTGCCAAGAGCAATGAAAATGATGCCTTGATGGAGGAGCTTGTTGCTCTCAAAAAGAGTAAGGAGTGCAAAGGAATTGAACAAGAGCTCAAAGCTCTTAGAAAATCCTTTGATGAGCTAGAGGCATCTCGTGAGTGTCTAAAGGAAGACCACGAGGACCTTGAAGTTGCTCACACTAGGCTTAAGGAAGCCCACTCCTCTCTACTTGAGCTCATCAAGGAGAAGGACCTCAAGTTGGAGAAGCTCATGAAGGAAGCTAAGGAGGAGCAAGTGATTGTCACTTGTGATATTGGACTAACATGTGATATTATTGATGATTCTTTATTTGTTGGTCCTACTAATGCTTCATGTAGCTCATCATCATCCACCACAACCAACTCTACCTCTACCACTAGTGATTCATCACTTGTGGTTGAGAATGGGACTCTCAAGAGAGAGGTGGATGATCTCACCCGCGCACTAGGCAATGCCTATGGTGGGGATGCCCGCTTGCTAAAATGCTTGGGTAGCCAAAGGTTCTCTCTTAACAAAGAGGGTTTGGGCTATACTCCCAAGAAAGGCAAGGCGGCCTTTGCTACTCCAAAGTCTCGCTTTGTGAAGAGCAATGGTCGTTATTGCAATAGATGCAAGCAAGTTGGGCATCTAGAGATTAATTGTAATAAAATGAACAAGAACAACAAGTTTCATGCTAAAATGGATTACATTCCTTTTAATTCTTGTTATGTGCTTACCAAGGGAGAGAAAGGTGTGCATGCTAGGTTTGTTGGTACACCAATTGTGGGTCCAAAGAAGAAGGCCATTTGGGTACCAAAGAGCTTAGTTACTAATCTCCAAGGACCCAAGCAAGTATGGGTACCTAAAAGATATTAAATTGTTTTGTAGGTAAATTACAAGGCCGGAGGAAGGCATTGGGTGCTTGATAGTGGGTGCTCTCAACATATGACCGGTGATTCAAGAATGTTCAACTCTCTCAAATCAAATGATAGTGGCATTGATAGTATCACATTTGGTGACAATAGCAAGGGTGATGTGAAGGCTCTTGGAAGGATTGCAATCTCAAATGATCATAGCATTTCCAATGTGCTCCTAGTTGAAAAATTGAACTTCAATCTTCTCTCGGTTGCTCAATTGTGTGATCTTGGTTTCAAGTGCATATTTGGTGTTGATGATGTGGAGATAGTTAGTGTTGATGGCTCCAACTTAATCTTCAAGGGCTTTAGATATGAGAATCTATACTTGGTTGATTTTAATGCTAGTGACACTCAACTTTCAACATGCTTGCTCACCAAATCAAGTATGGGTTGGTTATGGCATAGAAGACTTGGTCATGTTGGCATGAAGCAATTGAACAAGTTAGTGAAGCATGACTTAGTTAGAGGCTTGAAGGATGTCACATTTGAGAAGGTTAAGCTATGTAGTGTATGTCAAGCCGGAAAGCAAGTGGGCAACACTCATCCATTGAAGAGCATCATGAGTACCTCTAAGGCATTTGAGTTGTTGCATATGGATCTATTTGGGCCAACTACATACACAAGCATTGGTGGTAACAAGTATGGTTTTGTGATTGTGGATGATTTCACTAGATACACATGGGTATTCTTTCTTGGGGACAAGAGTGATGTATTTGACATATTCAAGAAGTTCATCAAGAGAGTGCAAAATGAGTTTGAGACCACAATCAAGAAAGTAAGAAGTGACAATGGAAGTGAGTTTAGAAACACAAGAGTTGATGAGCTATGTGAGGAGCTTGGAATCAAGCATCAATTCTCGGCCAAGTATACACCTCAATCTAATGGCCTAGTTGAGAGAAAGAATAGAACTTTGATTGATATGGCAAGATCAATGTTAAATGAGTATAATGTGAGTCAGTCATTTTGGGCCGAAGCAATCAACACGGCTTGCTTCTATAGCAACCGCCTCTATTGCCACAAGTTTCTAGAGAAGACACCATATGAGATCTTAAATGGAAGAAAGCCCAACATTGCATACTTTCGGGTATTTGGTTGCAATTGCTACATCTTGAAGAAGGGCTCTAGATTAAGCAAGTTTGAGAAGAAATGTGATGAAGGATTCTTACTTGGTTACTCCACTACTAGCAAAGCTTATAGAGTTTGGAATTTGGCTAGTGGTTTACTTGAGGAAGTTCATGATGTTGAGTTTGATGAAACAAATGGCTCTCAAGATGAGGAAAATAACTTGGATGATGTGAGAGGAACTCAATTGACCAATGCTATGAAAGAAATGGATATTGGTGATATTAGGCCAAAACAAGTGATTGATGTGGATGACAACAAAGATCAAGTGCTCCAAAGTCCAATTACACAAGCTAGTGGGTCTCTAATACAAAATCAAGCTAGTACATCATCTCAAGTGCAACAAGATCAACAAGTGGCTAGTCCATTATCTCCAACTCATGATCAACATCAACATCCAAGCAATCAAGTCCAAGTGCTTCAACCAACTAACATTGCAAGAGACCATCCATTGGATTCCATCATTGGTGACATACAAAGGGGAGTTCAAACTAGATCAAGATTGGCATCATTTTGTGCTCACTCTTCTTTTGTGTCAATAGAAGAACCCAAGGACATTGATAAAGCATTAAGAGATCCGGATTGGGTAAATGCAATGCATGAAGAGCTCAACAACTTTAAGAGAAATGAAGTATGGGAACTAGTTGAGAGGCCTAAGGATCATAATGTCATTGGAACAAGATGGGTCTTTCGCAACAAGCAAGATCAAGATGGAATAGTAGTAAGAAACAAAGCAAGACTAGTGGCTCAAGGTTACACACAAATAGAGGGTCTTGACTTTGGTGAAACTTATGCCCCGGTTGCAAGATTAGAAGCAATTAGGATCTTACTTGCCTATGCTTGTGCTCATAATATCAAGCTATATCAAATGGATGTGAAGAGTGCATTTCTAAATGGATACATTCAAGAGGAGGTGTATGTGGAACAACCTCCCGGTTTTGAAGATGACAAGAAACCCAACAATGTATACAAGTTAAGGAAAGCTTTGTATGGATTAAAGCAAGCACCTAGAGCATGGTATGAAAGATTGAGGGACTTCTTGCTATCCAAAGGATTTGTCATGGGCAAAGTGGATACTACTCTCTTTACCAAGAAGATTGGGAAAGACTTATTTGTGTTGCAAATATATGTTGATGATATCATCTTTGGTTCAACCAATCAAGAGTATTGTGATGAGTTTGGGAAAATGATGGCAAATGAATTTGAAATGTCAATGATCGGTGAACTTAGTTTCTTTCTTGGACTTCAAATCAAACAAATGAAGGAAGGAACATTCGTGAGCCAAACCAAATACATCAAAGATATGCTCAAGAAGTTTGGCATGGAAGATGCAAAGGGCATTACAACTCCAATGGGCACTAGTGGAAGTTTGGATAGTGACAAGAGTGGCAACATGGTGGATCAAAAGCTTTATAGATCAATGATTGGTAGCCTACTCTATGTGACGGCAAGGCCCGATGTGATGTTTAGTGTATGCATGTGTGCAAGATTTCAAGCCTCACCAAGAGAAAGTCATTTGAAGGCAACAAAGAGAATATTGAGGTATTTGAAGCATACACAAGATGTTGGATTATGGTATCCCAAAGGTGCAAGCTTTGAGCTAGTTGGATATTCAGATTCTGACTATGCCGGTGACAAAGTGGAGAGAAAGAGCACTTCCGGGACTTGTCAATTGTTAGGAAGATCACTTGTCTCATGGTCATCCAAGAAGCAAAATAGTATTGCACTATCTACCGCCGAAGCCGAATACATCGCCGCGGGTAGTTGTTGTGCACAAATCTTGTGGATGAAGGCAACATTGAAGGATTTTGGAATCAATTTCAAGAATGTGCCATTGCTATGTGATAATGAAAGTGCCGTGAAGCTAACCAACAATCCGGTTCAACATCAAAGAACAAAGCATATTGATGTTCGTCATCATTTCATTAGAGATCATCAACAAAAGGGTGACATTGCTATTGAGAGTGTGGGCACCGAAGATCAATTAGCCGATCTATTCACCAAGCCACTTGATGAGAAGAGATTTCACAAGCTAAAGAATGAGTTGAACATAATTGACTTCTCCAACATGAGTTGATGCACCCCAATGTTATGACATGCCTCTCCTTCGAGCCCCAAGGTACAATTGGTTGACATGTCATACATTCTATGCTAAGGACTTGCTTAGTGCATCTAGTCATAATTTACTTGTTCTAGGCTCATTCATGAAAATCAAATGAATTTAAAGTTTATATGGTGCCACTATTGTTTTCATGACTTGTATGATCTAGTGGTAGCATATAACTTGTTTAAGTAGCTTGTGATCCTAAGTGTTTAATCTAGATCACTTGTCTAAATATTTGCTTCAACATGGTGCATGATAACCCTTCTAGTGAGGTGTGAAGAAGCTTGCCCTTGGATCAAACCGAAGCATTTTATTTATCCAAGCAATCTAGGTTGAATCACAAACTTGATCCTCACCCCATAATTCAACATGATAATCTATCTAAAAGTTAGTCCCTTGTGGTCATTGGTGCCAAAGGGGGAGAAAATATTGTTCACAAAGATAGAACTCAAAGGGGGAGAAGCACAAAGGGGGAGAAAAATATTGTTCACAAAGATAGATTCTAAAAAGAGGAGAATTTGATAAAAGAAGGGGATCAACTAAAATTTTGAGCACACAAGTAGGGGGAGCAAGCTCTTAAACATGAATGTTGTATTTCCTTGTGCACTTCATATGTATGACGCATAGTTATGCATTTCTTTTTCTCCAATACTTTGCTTGTGTGGTGACTTGCTAGTATACAATTGAATGGTGTATTGAAGTACTAGCATGAATAGGAAGTAGTTAGATTTCTCTTGCTTCATGTTTTTCAAAGTGGTACTAGAGCCTTGCTTATAATGTTGATCTCACGAGGTTTCTAGTTTTGTTTGTGCTTTTTCAAGTGATATCTAACTACACAAGGTGCTAAGTTGGTGTTTATCGCTACTCCGATGGTATCACGCTTCAAAGGTCTATAATCTAGAACACTTTGCACCTATTGGTAGTCAATGCTCCTAATCTTTCCTATATAACATGTATGCTTCCAAAATCCAAACATATAGCATACATGTAGGGGGAGCCATTGCTATCAATTTGAATTCATGATCACTTGTCCATACTTCTTACACATGGTAATATACTTGGACAATGTGACATGGGTTCAACAAAATTTTTATCATAATATCTTTGTGAAAGGGTTGTCACCAATTACCAACAAGGGGGAGATTGAAAGTCCTATGTTTGGTGTTGGTAATTAGTGACAATGCCTAAGTACTAATCCTATGCCTAAGTTGTATGTAGCATATGAGGATTAGTACATTCCAAGGTTGGTGGCAAGATGGACATGGTGATCATGATGGCCACACTTGGATTTGGACGCAACCCTACGTGATCAAGGCAAAGGTATATGCTTAAGGGTTGTGTTTTAGTAACCAAGACACCTAGTGGGTGTGGTTACATTATAGGATAGATAGCCGTACTATAAAGAGGGGAATGACGCGGCTATTGAACTCCTAAGTGCCTCTAGGTGTGCATTTCATGTCATATGCATTTGGATAGAACTAATAACACCTCGAAAAATGTTTGTGAAAATGCTAACACACATGCACATGGTGATGATCACTTGGTGATGTTAGCACGTTTGTGAAGGCGGTGGAGTTTGAGCGGTAGAGAGGGTTTGGGGTCCTCTCTCCCTCCCGCCGAGCTTGCGAGGCGGGATTCAGGCGTTTTCGAGGAGTTGAAATGACTATTTTCCACTACGCCGAAAGTCGGAAATCGAACGAAAATCGAACGGAAGCGAACGGAGGTCACAGTGGTGACCGGACGCTGGACCGGACGCGGTCACTGTGTGACCGGACGCGTCCGGTCAGTGTCCAGTGTCTTCGCGTGTTTCAGTTGTTTGATCGGACGCGAGGCGCGTCCGGTCACAGTCGACCGGACGCGTCCGGTCGTCCAGGGAGCTTACTGGACTCCGACCGGACGCGGGCACTGTGGCGTCCGGTCAGTTCTTCAGCGCGTCCGGTCACTGCTTCGTTGTGCGCGACTCAGTGTTGACCAGCGCGTCCGGTCCGTTACGGGACCGGTGCGTCCGGTCGTGCCCGGCGCGTCCGGTCGTTGCGACCGGCGCGTCCGGTCAGTGCTTCGCGAAACTAGCCGTTACGTGACCGGCGCGTCCGGTCAGTTGGACCAGCGCGTCCGGGCAACGCGATTTCAGCTGGATCTCGTTCCTAACGGCTATATTCGAAGGGGTACGTCTATAAATACTCGTTGGCCGGCTCAAAGCTCTTACTCTTGGACATTTGACATACTTGTGAGCACTTTGAGCTAAGCAACTCCCCTCCCACTCATCTCTCTTGCTTCTTTGCATATTCGAAGTGAGATTGAGTGATCCAAGTGCATTTGCATTGTGAGATAGCATCTAGTTGGCACTTGGTGGTTGATTTGCTGCGGGATTCTTGTTTCTCTTGGTGGTTGCCGCCACCTAGACGGCTTGGAGCAGCTTGGAGGCGTTGGCAAGAGTTGGTGATTGTTCTTGGCCACCTCCGGTGATTGTGAGGGGTTTGTGCCTACCTCGGCGAAGCGCCAAAGGCAACATTAGTAAATTGCTCGTGTCATTGCAACCTTTTACCATTTGGTAGGTTCTTGTGGTGCCTTTCGAGAGGCTCGGTGTGAGACCGATTAGCCACCAAACCACGTGGTAAAGAGGGACACAACGGGGACTAGCGTGCCGGCAAGCACGTGAACCTCGGGATAAATCTTCGTGTCATCACTTTCATATTGTGATTGATTGATCCCGGTGTTCGGTTGTCTTTGTATTCATTGTTGATCATATTGGTTGGCTTAATACTTCGCCCCTCGGTGAAACCCTCCTAACTCAACTCCGCATTACTTTCTTAGCTATCTTTGCTAGCTAGTTAGCTTTGCTAGAGTAGCTCTTTTGTGTACCTTGCTAGTTGTAGTTGTAGTTACCTTCTCGGTTTGACTTGTGTAGTTGAGTGTCATTATACTAGAATTGTGAATTGGATAGGTGGCTTGCAAACACCCCGTAGGCTAAGCAAAACTTGCATCTCGCTATTTGTTGTATTGATAAACTTGTTTAGCTTGTCTTTGTAGAAAATTTTAAAAGGCTATTCACCCCCCCCCCCCGCTAGCCATCAAGACCTTTCACACATCTAGAGGCACTTAGGAGTTCAATAGCCGCGTCATTCCCCTCTTTATAGTACGGCTAACTATCCTATAATGTAACCACACCCACTAGGTGTCTTGGTTACTAAACACAACCCTTAAGCATATATCTTTGCCTTGATCATGAAGGGTTGCGTCCAAATCCAAGTGTGGCCATCATGATCACCATGTCCATCTTGCCACCAACCTTGGAATGTACTAATCCTCATATGCTATATACAACTTAGGCATAGGATTAATTCTTAGGCATTGTCACTAATTACCAACACCAAACATAGGAATTTCAGAAGGTCGGCAGCATGAGGCCTTAAGTCCACCACCATGCCCTCACGGAGGAGATCGATCGAGTGGGTGCCTTCAGT
>CM039592.1:20358833-20429736 GCA_022457205.1 Saccharum spontaneum | reverse complement strand
CGGCGAGCAATTGACGGGGCTGTGGGGCTTACCGCGTGAAATGGAGGTGAGCACGGGGTGCGCCAGAGAGAGAGGAAGCTCGTGGCGAGATGGAGAGGTCAGCGGTGGCCGGAGCTCGTCGGAACGCGCGCGTCCGGCGAGCGCGTGCGGTGGCGGAGGCGGAAATGGCAGCTGTGCTCGGTGAGGAGGCAGAGCGGAGGGAGGAAGGGCGATGTGCTGCGCGGGGGGGTTAAGGCGCGGGCGCTCGCGTTGGTGGGGGCGACCGAGCGCCACCCGGCCGCTGTTGGCCGGCATGCGGCCGCCACGCGGCGCGCGAGCTCTGCCGGGGCGCCAGCGCGCGCGGCGAGTGCGCGGGCGGAGGAGGGAGACGGCCGGCTGGGCCTGGGCCGCGGCGGGCAGCGCGGGCGCGCGCGCGCGCGAGAGACGGGCCGACTCTGGCTCTGGGCCGAACCGTTGGCGGCGGCCCGCGAAGGAGAAAATCCAAATTTTGATTTTTGATTTTCAAATTTAAATGCATTTCAAACTTCAAACCAAATTTTGAACAAGAAGAAAGCATTTTATGGATTTGGCCCAAAAATAAAAGTTGCTCAAAATTAAATTCTCTACAACTTTGATTAAGGGGCCATTTCAAAATTCCTAATAGATTTTAAATGACAAAATAAAAGCTAAATTAGGGAATACTTTTGAATATTTTTCATAATTGTTTTTGAACAAGTTTTTTGACCAAATTTGAGCTCCAAAATTTGAACTAAGGTTCCAAGTGATGTAAGAATTATGGTTGCAAGGCTTTTGATATAATGTAATTATCATATTATTTTAATCCGTGAAATGTAGCATGTTAAGCTTTTATTTTAATCGAATTATGCCACTATCATACATGATTATAATGATATGAATGCTATGCAATATGATTGCCATGCAAAAATGCATTGCATAACACCGGGGTGTTACAGCCCTCCCCCCTTATAAAAATCTCGTCCCGAGATTTGGGTTACGAACCATTTATTATAAAAATCTTCATAGGCGTTCTTTAAGTATTCACCCGTTTCCCAAGATGCATCCCCTTCATCGTGATGACTCCATTGTATCTTATACGTTTTCACCACACTGTTTCGAGTAGCCCTTTCCTTGGTATCCAAAACTCGAACTGGCTGCTCACGATACACCAGATCTGATTTCAGTTTTATGCCTCGAGGTTCAATCCGTTCCTCTGGAACGCGCAAACATTTCTTGAGATGTGATACATGAAAAACTGGGAATATAGCACCCATTGACTCTGGTAATTCCAATTTGTAAGCCACAGGACCCTTCCGTTCCAGGATTTTGTAAGGTCCCACAAATCTGGCGGCCAGCTTTCTGCGCACACCAAACCTTTTCTTTTTCATGGGCGTAACTTTTAGATAGACATAGTCGCCAACTTCGAACACAAGCGGTCTCCTTCTCTTATCCGCATAACTTTTCTGACGTGACTGGGCTGCTCTCATATTCTGCTGGATGATATGAACTTTCTTTTCGGCTTCTTCTACGAAGTCAATACCATAATACCTTCTTTCCCCGGGCTCAATCCAGTTTAACGGTGTTCTACACTTTCGGCCATACAGAGCCTCAAAAGGTGCCATCTTGATACTCTCTTGATAGCTGTTATTGTATGAGAACTCTGCTAATGGTAACCATGACTCCCATGAACCTCTGGAAGACAACACACAAGCCCTTAACATATCTTCTAGAACAGCATTAACTCTCTCAGTTTGACCATCTGTTTGAGGATGATAGGCAGTGCTACGAATCAGACTAGTCCCCAAACCTTTGTGCAAGTGCTCCCAAAAATGAGCAGTGAACTGTGACCCTCTGTCAGACACTATAGTCTTTGGTATGCCATGCAACCTCACAATCTCCGCAATATACTTCTCAGCATATTGAGGTGGTCTATATTCCGTTTTAACAGGCAGAAAGTGGGCTGTCTTAGTAAGACGATCCACAATTACCCAAATGGAATCGTGACCTTTTTGAGTAGTGGGTAGACCCGTGATAAAATCCATACTTATGTCATCCCACTTCCAACTCGGTACTGACAAAGGTTGTAGCATTCCGGCAGGCTTCATGTGAATTGCTTTTACTCTACAACATGTGTCACATCTGGCTACATACGCTGCAATTTCCTTCTTCATTTTGGTCCACCAATAACGAGGTCTTAGTTCTTGATACATTTTACTGCTGCCAGGATGAATAGACAACTTAGAGAGATGAGCTTCATCCAAAATTTTATTCTTAAGCTCTCTATCCTTCGGGACAACAAGACGGTTGTCGAACCACAACACACCTTGCTCATCCACCCTGAAGTGTTTCGAGGGTTCTTCTTGAATCTTCTTTTTGACGTGGAATATCCCTTTGTCTGCTTTCTGACCTTCTATAATCTTGCTCTCTAAGGAACAACTGACCTGAATACTTTGTAGCACGGCAGGGTGCATTAGATCGAAACCATCTTCCAGCAAGGGTTGCACATTCAGACAATGTGACTTTCTGCTTAAAGCATCAGCTACCACATTGGCTTTCCCAGGGTGATATTGTACATTCAGGTTGTAGTCCTTGATCAGCTCTAACCATCTCCGTTGTCTCATGTTCAATTCAGGTTAGGTGAAAATGTACTTGAGACTCTTATGATCGGTGAAAATGTTGCACACGTTACCCAGTAGATAGTGTCTCCAAATCTTTAAGGCATGCACTACAGCGGCAAGCTCAAGATCATGTGTCGGGTAATTGATTTCATGTTTTCTCAACTGCCGGGAGGCATAAGCAATTACTCTTCCTTCCTGCATCAGCACACACCCTAGTCCTGTTTTTGATGCGTCACAGAACACATCAAAAGGTTTCTCGATGTCGGGTTGTGCAAGAACTGGAGCAGTGGTCAACAGTTTCCGCAAGGTATGGAAAGCTGTCTCACACTCCTCTGTCCACGCAAACTTGTGATCTTTCTGTAACAGACTTGTCATAGGCTTGGCAATCTTCGAGAAGTCTGGGATAAAGCGGCGATAGTAACCAGCTAACCCTAGGAAACTCCTGACTTCTGACACTGTGGTTGGAGTCTTCTAATCCATAACCTCTTGCACTTTACTCGGATCTACAGAAACTCCATTCTCAGATAGAATATGACCGAGGAAAGGAACTTTCTTCAACCAAAATTCACATTTGCTGAACTTAGCATATAACTTATGATCTCTTAACCTGGTCAAGACAATTCTCAGATGCTCTTCATGCTCTTTCTCGTTTTCAGAGTATACTAGAATGTCATCAATGAAGACAACTACAAACTTGTCCAACTCTGGCATGAAAACCGTATTCATCAGATACATAAAATATGCAGGAGCATTTGTCAGTCCAAATGACATAACAAGATACTCGTACAACCCGTATCTGGTAGAAAAGGCGGTTTTCGGAACATCTTGAGATCTAATCTTTATCTGATGATACCCTGACCTTAAATCTATCTTGGAGAACACTCTGGCTTTAGCTAACTGATCAAACAGAACATCAATATGAGGCAGTGGATATTTATTCTTGATGGTTACAGCGTTAAGAGGTCGGTAATCCACACACATCCTGAGAGTACCCTCTTTCTTCTTCTTTACAAACAAGGCAGGACATCCCCATTCAGACTTACTTGGGCGAATAAACCCCTTCTTTAATAACTCTTCCAACTGTTTCTTCAACTCAGCTAATTCATCCGGAGGCATCCGATAAGGTCTCCTTGAAATTGGAGCCGTCCCAGGGATCAACTCGATTCCAAACTCAACATCTCTATCTGGAGGAAGGCCAGGCAATTCGTCTGGGAACACATCTGGAAACTCACATACTACTGGGATCTGATGGATAGGAGTAACTTCCATGGCACAGGTCACACTCACAAGATCTGTTCTTTTAGGCAATGGTACCTGAAAAGTACCCTCTGCCTGGGGATCTTTAAGGGTAAGCATCCGACTGCTTGTATCTATGACTGCTTCCCAGTCTTTCATCCAGTTCATTCCTATTATTACATCCAAAACTAGTTCAGGCATAACTACCAGGTTCACTCTGAACTTCCGACTACCTAACTCAAGGGTTGCCCCTCTAACCATCTTATTGGTTAACACATCAGCTCCTGCTGAACTTATGCGATAACCATAACTCAATTCTGTGCATAGTTGTTCATGCTTCCGTGCAAATGCTTGACTCATAAAAGAATGCGAAGATCCAGAATCAAAAAGAACAACTGCAGGGTGATGGTTCACAAGAAACTTACCGGCAGTTACAGGCTCTCCCTCAGGAACTTCATCAATGGCGGTGTGGTGCACATGGGCATTATAAGTCTGTTGCTTCTTTTTAGGCGGATAAGGGCAGAACTTGGAAAAGTGGCCTGGCTGACCACAGTTGTAGCAGGGCCCTTTCACTGTACCGGCAGACCCTATTGCTCTCTTGGAGTTGCTCTGTTCTGCAGCTGCGTTGGTCTTTGTTGGCGGCACTGCCATCTTGTAAGGTTTCTGTGGCCCCTTGTAGTTCTGGGTTTTATGCTGCGGCGGCCTGAACCTCGCACCAGGTGCGGACGGACGATAAGATGAACGGTTGGCAGGGACAACTCTGGACTGGGATGGTCCTGACTCGAACACTCTCTTGCGGTTCTTGGATGCGGTGTAAGCATTATTGTTCTTTTCTTGCTTCAAACAGTCACTGATAAAGTCGTTGAATCTGTTGCGGGTATTGGTACCCACATGCTTCATCATCTTCGGACTCAACCCTCTCTTGAAACTAGCAATCTTCTTTGCATCTGTGTCAACCATGTCTGGAGCATAGCGGCACAAGTTATTAAAGGCATGCAGATACTGGGTCACCGTCTTGGTACCCTGATTCAAGGCTAAGAACTCTCCAAGCTTCATCTCAACCAACCCTGGGGGAATATAAACTCCCTTAAAAGCTTCAGTGAAATCCCTCCAAGAGATCTGGGCATTAGGAGGAAAAGTACTGCGGTGATGCTTCCACCACATTCCTGCTGGTCCTTGTAACTGATGTGCAGCATACTCTACTTTCAGAACTTCTGTCATCCTTAACACACGGAACTTATCTTCCATAGTGTTAATCCACTCCTCGGCATCAAGTGGCTCTGCTGCTTCTTTGAAAATGGGTGGCCTTGTATCCATAAAATCCTTGAAACTGCTGTACTGGTTCACTCCATGGCCACCACCTTGGTTATTTCCCCTTTGAACATTTTCCGCTATGGTACGCAGAAAGTCTTCCATATTCCTCTGTGATTGTTCAGTACTGCGTTGACTTCCAAGAAACTGTGTGAAGAACATTTCTGCGGTAAGCGGCGGAGGAGGGGGCAAATGTGGTTCTGGACGTGGTTCTTGGTGGTTGACATTGTTGGCACCACTTCCACCAGCTCCTGCACCATTGCCACCAGTCTCAGCGGCTTCATACGTAGCACGACGAGTGTTGGCCATCTGCATATTTCAGCAACAAGCACCATTGAGTGAAGTTGTAAAATGATGTCCGAATGAACAATTATGCCATACTGAATTTATTGGAGAGAACAAGTCATACAAGAAAACAGAGGCGCAATAATTTCATTCCAATTAAACAACAGCACCAATTCAGTTACTTCAAATGCAACATCACGTTCCATACAACCACGTTGCCAGCATACATACACTGGACTTTGATGCGTTCGGGTATCGCATACACAACAAAACTCCAAAAGATCGTCAGTCTCAAGGTCGAACAGGATACATCATGACACATGAAAACCAAAAGAAGGCCATCGCGTCAAGCCTAGCTACTAACGCAGGACACTATCCTACTCCTCGGGGCCATCGTCGATGTCGGAGGCGTCGCCATCGCTACCTTCAGCAGCGGCGTCGTCATCGATGTCCATCTGAGCGGCGTTCGGAGGAGCATACGGGCCTATCCCGTTGTAGAGGGCATGGAACTCTTCATGCAAGTTGGCATTGTACTCTTCTAGCTCCTCGACCCTCTGCCTCAGAAGGTCTCTCTCGTTCCAGGCTTCATTCCTTTCCTGTACTAGCTGCTCCAACAGACGATCTGCATTCCTGTTGGCCTGGGTCAGCCTCTGCACCTGCTGCAAGGAACTCTCGCCTCTCTCGAGAGCTCGGTCCCGCTGCAAGCTCATATCAGCCAACTGCTCCTGCAAGCTAGCTATGGCACGCGCTTGCTTTTTCTTCTGCTTCCTTGCTTCAATCCGATCATCACCACGTAGGCCAGTCAAGGTCCAGTAGGTATTCTCCAGACCTTGGTATGCTCTGATGGCTGCATACATGGCACTCATGGTGTGATTGTCGCTAGCCCGTCCTTCACTGGGGCCTCTAACCAGGGCACTTCCTTGCGGCTGTACCCAAATGGCGTCGCGAGGATCATCTCTCGGGAAGGTACCGGCCAAAGCTGCTGCTAACTCATTGGGAAATCTGCTCATGATGTCTCGGATGACGCGAAAAGCTGCGCCCTCTGCACCCTCGACTGGAGTGCGTCCTTCGAACTCCAGATGCCAACCATCCCATTCTGGCGCATCACCGAGAGCGGGGACGGTGATCTCTACCACAGCAAGTCCATCTTCAGCTAGCTGACTCTCGCTCCAAGAGTAAACTGGCTCTTGTCCCTCCGGGTACCCCACATCATGGAGCACTCTCCAAAGCAAGGTGGGCATGCCAAACTCGCTTAGAAAAGTGTCCGTGTTGCGGTGCTCCCGCGGGGCTAGCTGACGACGGGGTGCTCTTCCTCCAGTGGACTTGCGGGCAGTCTGCTTCGTGCGGGCCATCTGTAGCACAAGTTTTAAACTACCCGGTGAGAACATATTTTAGTTGAGGTCACTTTTATCGAAATGGGATAATCCTTTTATAAGGGGAGGAATGCATGCCATGAATGGAATGTACAAACAATATGATGCATGCACGAGTCTTACGTTCTCACAAACTTATGAAAAAGCATCTAACGGTGAATTCGGTGGCATACAACGATCTCTCATATACGTAACTAATTCGGTCTACACGATACGCTGTTATGTACCTGCAGAAAACTCATTCCAGCCCATTCCCCATGAATGCATGAAAGCAGTAAATCTACCTACACGCTTTACACGAATCCCCAGATGCGTGTACAACGGTAGTAACTACCCAAACACATCGTCCTATTGACGGCATCGCCTGAACGGACGGAACACCCACACATGCGACACTTTTATAAAAACATGTGTACAACATGTAATTATCCAAGTATCATATAAGCACTTTCCCTAGATCGGCGGTGTATCCGATCATGCTCTCACAACTCACACTTACCGAAGCGTAGAGGTAACTGATCCATACATTACCACTCAATTAAGTGGCACTCATACAATAGCACGCTGTATGAGCAACGAAAAAGAAATATGGTGCAGAACCCCAAGTTAGTACTTAAATAGCCACCTAGAGTCCTTAACTGGGCATACAGGATATGACCACTGGCACACTTTTTTTTTAGTTTCAAAATCACACTTTTTAAGCAAGGTTTTGGTTTAAATACACTTATGAACAGTAATTACGCTAAACCATGCTCCGATACCAGCTGTAACAGAACCGCCCAATTATACGAGATTAAGTAAGAAAATCATCCAACGGACGGACAATTTACCAAACTTAAGCCCGTATAACCCGGTAGTCCGTGAAATCTCGACGGATTTCAAACCATTTCACATCACAGCCAAGATCGTAATAAGTTCAGCGATTACCTTCATAAGTTACACAGTAGTTTGCGGCACAAAATACATCGGAGTTTAAACATAGTTATTACAACCCGGTTTCAAATAAAGTAGCGGAAGCATTAGTTCAAAGCACACACACACGCACATCTTTTCCAGAATACAGTGCCAGCTCGCGATCATCTCCCACAAAAGCATCAGGCGAGGAGTAGTGAGTGACCATTGCCCATGGTCCTAGGCTTCGCCCATCGCAGGGTAGAGACAGTTGATACAATAACCATAGTACATCTGTCCATCTGCAACAAGTGGGAACAAAGCCCTGAGTACGAGAAGGTACTCAGCTAGACTTACCCGACAGAACCAAAACAAAAAGACTCCAAGGATCATGGTAGGCTTTTTGGTGGGGTAGCTGACTCATTTGCAAAAAGAGTATTTTTAGTTTACCAAATCATTTACAAAAGCATGTCATCTTTTAATTCTTTATTCTCCTGTCAACTATGTTTGCACTTTATGCTGAAGTAACCATGTAACTAAGCAAGTAAGGATCACCATTGATATTTAACAATAATTACCATGTCATTTCCCACATAACTATCCAAGTGTTGCTTCCATATTACTACGATGAAGTAACTCAAGTCAAGTGTTCACTATCCAGTGAACGATGGCGATTCGAATCGATTATTGACTAGCTGGTAATTTATTCCTCACACAAACCTCACTCACTCGCTAAAGTGAGGTATTGGTCACCGAGTCAACCATTCAGGTAAAGTCGCGAGCTTGCCAGGAACCACATGTACCCGGGGGTCGCCCGACTGCTCTTTGGCCTTATCATCGCGCCCCCGTTTCCTGCCACTACTGCTCCGGTACAGTGCGTTGCGGGCAATCTACTCGGCCCGAATAATCTCCCGGCTTCGCGGTCGAAAGGTACTTTATTCGGCCAGCTAAATGTGAGGCATGCGTTCAACATGACCCGAGGCCCGACATCGGACGGTCCTTAATCGACACAGACGGAAGACACTACAGTCCAGAACCCTGCAAGCTTCCGCCCGGTCTCATATTCATTTCCACACTTAGCTATTCTCACATGACATTTCTTTCACATACAACCAGGTAATCCCCTATAGCTCGCAGGTGACAGGCAATCACCCGACTTCTACCGGTCTAAGCAAGCTAAGCAAGTATTGACCGTGGACACCAGGGTGACAAGGATCGGGTAAAACAAGGTGGAACAAGGCATAATGCAACAACGTTTGCAAACAACTCCTAAACTTAATGCATCAGATTAAGTGAAATTAGTAAATAATTATTTGCAAACCGAGGGAGAAATGCTCCGGGGCTTGCCTCGCTCGAAGGTGCTGGGACGATGGTCGGGGCACTCCGGAAGCTCTTCACCGGACTCCTCTTCTGCTTCTGCTGGCTCCGGCTCCTCGGGCTGCTCCTCTGCGTCCTCGGGAACTACTGTCGGAACCACCTCCTGCGATCCTGTATGATGCAGAAGTATGAGTGCAACATGTATAGGTGCAATGCAGAAGTGACATGAGATGATGAGGATGCGGAATGCATGCGATGAAGTGGATATGTTACGTTATCGGATCATGCGGAAAATATGACTCTTCTACAAGGTAGTCTACGTCATCCAAGAACATGTACTCGAAAACTACCACTACTATTCTCTACCATGCAAGAGCACTTGAACACTCAAGATGCTTCAAAGATACACCAAAGTATACCTTACTAATTATCTTTGCATTAAAGAATAAAAGGGAAACCCTAATTAGCCCTACATTTGAACAGCAACACACATTTTAGTAGCTCAGAAAAATCTTAGAAAATTACAGTGGATTACTACTATCAAAACTAGCATGACACAAGATTTTTACTGCATTTGGATAATTAGAACTTACTATACAAAAATAACAAACTAAGGTCTAAAATAGCTATTTAAAATACTTTACATTTTGAAAAGTATCAAACAACAGATTTAGGAATTTTTCTACTATCTACTAACTAAACAAACACTATGGAAAAATTATCACTTGCATGTTTTATTCAAATTTATTTAAATAACAAAAATAATAAACATTAGTGATAGAAAGCATTTGAACTACAAATATACATTTTTCTACAGAACACCCAAGCTATAAAATTTCCCTAGAAAGTACATGTCACAAAAAGATTAATAAATTTGGAATCATATTTTTCTGACTTTTCTAGGATTTATTAAGTATTTATCAAGAAAACAGCCATTTTACTATTTAATTATAAACTCTACAGAAAAGTTCATCAAATTTGACATGCAACAATTTTATCTCATAGATCTGGTCCTAAAGAGTTCATAGAAATTTGTTTCATCAAATTTGGAGCTAAAATGAGCAAGTTACAATTTTTCTAAAGCATTTATACATTTTCTGAAAAATCATTTCCAAAAATCCTTTTTAAATCCAGCCGCTGATCTGCTAGATGCACCCGGTGATCTACACACGCGCGCGCACACAGAGACAGACAGGCGGGCCCGCGGGTCAATCGGGTCCCACGCGTCAGCCGCTCCGAGTCAAGGAGGGCGCTGACCGCGCGGATCTCGACGACGGCGAGGTCGCCGGCGACGAGGTCACCACCGTCGTGATCCCCAAGACGAGGCGAACCCGTTGGTACCATTGGCACGACCGGAGGAGCTCGAAATCGAGCTTGCCACCGGCCATGGCGGCTCGGCGGCGCTGCTCACCGGCGGGAGCTCCTCTCCGGCCATGGAACGGCACGGGAGATGGTGTCCGAGCACCGGGAAGAGGAGGCGAACAAGGTGCTTGCGCGAGTGAGGGAAAAGAAGAGGCGGAGGCGGGGTTTCCACGGAGCGGAGAACCACGGCGAGCTCGGCCGGAACTCCGGCGAGCAATTGACGGGGCTGTGGGGCTTACCGCGTGAAATGGAGGTGAGCACGGGGTGCGCCAGAGAGAGAGGAAGCTCGTGGCGAGATGGAGAGGTCAGCGGTGGCCGGAGCTCGTCGGAACGCGCGCGTCCGGCGAGCGCGTGCGGTGGCGGAGGCGGAAATGGCAGCTGTGCTCGGTGAGGAGGCAGAGCGGAGGGAGGAAGGGCGATGTGCTGCGCGGGGGGGTTAAGGCGCGGGCGCTCGCGTTGGTGGGGGCGACCGAGCGCCACCCGGCCGCTGTTGGCCGGCATGCGGCCGCCACGCGGCGCGCGAGCTCTGCCGGGGCGCCAGCGCGCGCGGCGAGTGCGCGGGCGGAGGAGGGAGACGGCCGGCTGGGCCTGGGCCGCGGCGGGCCGCGCGGGCGCGCGCGCGCACGAGAGACGGGCCGACTCTGGCTCTGGGCCGAACCGTTGGCGGCGGCCCGCGAAGGAGAAAATCCAAATTTTGATTTTTGATTTTCAAATTTAAATGCATTTCAAACTTCAAACCAAATTTTGAACAAGAAGAAAGCATTTTATGGATTTGGCCCAAAAATAAAAGTTGCTCAAAATTAAATTCTCTACAACTTTGATTAAGGGGCCATTTCAAAATTCCTAATAGATTTTAAATGACAAAATAAAAGCTAAATTAGGGAATACTTTTGAATATTTTTCATAATTGTTTTTGAACAAGTTTTTGACCAAATTTGAGCTCCAAAATTTGAACTAAGGTTCCAAGTGATGTAAGAATTATGGTTGCAAGGCTTTTGATATAATGTAATTATCATATTATTTTAATCCGTGAAATGTAGCATGTTTAAGCTTTTATTTTAATCGAATTATGCCACTATCATACATGATTATAATGATATGAATGCTATGCAATATGATTGCCATGCAAAAATGCATTGCATAACACCGGGGTGTTACAGCGACCACACTGCCGGCATCCACCGTGCACTCGGAGATCTCGGATTCCTCCGGCGCACCGCTCACCTTGGAAGCCCTGGCTGGTGTCGTCGATTGGATGGGCGCCAACATCGACGTGCTCATCCGTAATATGGCGGCCATGCAAGCGGCCCAGCTCGAGGATGAGCTGCATGTCCAGGTGGGGTGTAGTGTTAGAAGAGTCAAGGGCCCATTGGGCCTTAGCCCGTTAGGGTTAATTAGTCGCTTGCTTAGGGGTCAAGTAAGACCTCTTCTCCAGGAGAGGAGATGTATCAATCTAATTAAGCAAGAGATTAGAAGGAAAAACCTTCTCTCTTGCCGGCCGTGGGCGAAGCCCCGTGGCCGGCGTTCCCAGCGCTCCTCACAGCCCTAGTCGTCGGTCCTCTGCCGCTCTCGCCGATGTGAACAGTACCCACAGTACTGTAGCGCCACAGGGTACTGTAGTGCGTTTGTCGCCGTCGCTCTCCTCGACTCTCCCCTCTCGATCCCAATAGCCCACATAACAATCTAGTATCGGAGATCTCGGGCACGATGACCACGCCTTTCGCTACCTCCGGAGTCTCGGCGGCGACCACGCTGCCGGCATCCACCGTGCACTCGGAGATCTCGGAGTCCTCCGGCGCACCGCTCACCTTGGAAGCCCTGGCTGGTGTCGTCGATCGGATGGGCGCCAACATCGACGTGCTCAGCCGCAATATGGCAGCCATGCAGGCGGCCCTGGCCAGCCTGCTGTCACCGCCACCACCGCCCGCCTCCCAGCCACCGCCACCACTGATTGCGGCCATCACCGATCTTGCCCGTTCCGTCGCCGCCATCTAGTCCTACCTCGGCATACCTCCGCTGCAACTAGCCAGCAGGCCGCTGCCGCAATCAGTCGTGGCCTCTCTGCCACCGGTTTTCCCCTACGGGATACCAGGTTACGGCACGACGCTGCTGCCGGGCACGATGCTGCTGCCGTTTCAGGACGTGCAGCCAACGGTCCAGCCAACATTGCAGCAGATTGAGCAGGCGATGGACATCACGACGGAGCCGGCAGGGAAGATGCTTACCTGCAAGGTGTCTGCGGCGGTACGGCTACAGGCTGCGGCGCGCGGCCTCCTAGCGCGCCGGCGGCTGCAGGAGATGCGCCAGCCTATGCACGAGGCGACCTTGGCGACGGTCGACCTCAGCTCAGCGAAGCGCGACCTCGCCCCGTGGGACGGCCACCAGCAACCGTGCCGACCCACTGTTGTCTTCAGGCGCGAGCATGGTGTTTTTCCCACGCGCAATGACCTCCAACTCTGCGGCAGCGGCGGTAGGGGAGTCGCTCCCCTCCTTGTCACCGGCGGGGACGCACTGCCTAGCGCCACCGCATTCCACCGCCGGCCGCCGCGAGGACGTCTCCGCTTGTCGCTATCGCGACTAATTCCAGGTGGCTATACCCATGCACCCCTCTCGTTCCGGTGGGCTCCATGGGATCCAGGCAGCCCTGGATACCGAGCTGGCTCGGCTCGTTTGGGCTCGGCTCGTTCTAGCTCGTTAAGATAACGAGCCAGCTCGGCTCGGCTCGTTATCCTAACGAGCCAGAAAGCCAGCTCGGCTCGGCTCGTTAAAAGCTCGAGCTGGCTCGTTAAGCTCGCGAGCCAGGTATAAAAAATACACAAAATATAATATTTGTATTTATTTAAAGTTTGAGAATAATAATAATACAAAAGAAATGCATCTAGACCAGTTACCAGTCAATTTATAGGGTCTAGACCAGTTACTAGTCAATTGTAAAATATAAGATATGAAGTAATACAAAAACTAATACAAGTTTTGATACTTTTTTTCCTGAAAGCTTGGCTCGTTTAGCTCGCGAGCGGCTCGCGAGCTGGCTCGAGTTGGCTCGTTATAGCTAACGAGCTAAAATCTTGGCTCGGCTCGGCTCGTTATCGTAACGAGCCGAGCCGAGCTGAGTCGAGCCAGCCACGAGCCGAACGAGCTAACGAGCTTCGAGTTTTTCGTCCAGCCTTAGATCCAGGTGGCTACACACGTGCAGGTCCATCACACGGAGGGTGTCCACCGTATCTTCAGGAGTTAAAAATAAAGAGTCGTAGTCTATTCAAGTCAATAAAATAAGCCGAGATGTAAAAGGCTTGTTTTTAGGTGTTAGGTTTGTGTCTAGCGGAGTCATCGTTAGTGTCATCGTTAAGTTGCAGCTCGAGGACGAGCTGCATGTCCAGGTGGAGTGTAGTGTTAGAAGAGTCAAGGGCCTATTGGGCCTTAGCCCGTTAGGGTTAATTAGTCGCTTGCTTAGGGGTCAAGTAAGACCTTTTCTCTATATAAAGAGAGGAGATGTATCAATTTAATCAAGCAAGAGATTAGAAGAAAAAACCTTCTCTCTTGCCGGCCGTGGGCGAAGCCCCGCGGCCGACGTTCCCAGCGCCCCTCATAGCCCTAGCCGCTGGTCCTCTGCCGCTCTCTCACATGAACAGTACCCGCGGTACTGTAGCACCACGGGTACTGTAGCTTCGCCGACTCTCTCCTCTCAACCCTACCAGCACATAACATTTGGCCTATTTGTTTTGCATTGTTTGTGACTAAGCTAGTTATTCTCTTGACCTTCTCTTATTACTTCCTTTTAGCGAGAACAGTTTCTGCATTGAAAACCTAAATCTCATTAGTTATGACTATTCTGTTTGCAGGAAATTGATGTGGCAATAAACAGATTGCCACCGTCTTTCCGTAGCAGAGTTTATGCCTTGAAGGAAGGCATCTAATAAAAATATGAAGCAGGAAATCAGTAATGAAGTTTTGTCAATGGGATCAGCAATGCAGTTTTCCAAATTGGATCAACAATTTACTTTATTTCTGAACATTGGCAATTTGATATTACATGAATACCATGTGACTTTGGACCAACAACATGTGTGATCCCCATTTCATCTCTGAAGGTATGCAAGTAGCACTGTACTGAATCCACAAAAGAAAGCGAAAGTTTTTCACAAAGTGAACTGGCTACTTCTATTGCTACGTGCATGTCCTTGTCCCTCATTATAAGAAACACAGATCAACATGCTTTCACTCAGCATGCTCCATGATCTGCTCATCTGATCTGCCTCATGAAATGAGCGATCGATAGATGATAGATATGAACTGAAGACAGGTGTAACAGAATTTAAAACGAATGGCAACACTGCTTCAGATCTGAGGTGAGTGATAGATGACAGATATGGATCACAGCACCAGTTACCGACCTATCTTTGCAACACAGCTTTAGATCTGAGGTGACTGATGTCTGACTCTGAATCTGATGCACATACTTACCCTATCTTTGCAACACAGCTTTAGATCTGAGGTGACTGATGTCTGACTGTGAATCTGATGCACATAGTTTTTTTTCCAACCGAGAAACCATCTGATGCACATACTTATCTTTGTTGTGAACGTAAAGCATAGACTTACAACCGGAATGCAAGTTAACCCCAGAACATTGTGTTGCCAACCTGTTAGAGAACTTGTCCGGAATCTGGATAGGTTACCTTAAAACCTGAATAAGATTCATAAAGTTATCAAGCATGTTCCATTGAAGCCCGATTCATATTGTTTTGGAGGTAAAATAGAGTGGAGATTGGAGAAAAATGGGTATTGCAGGGTATTTGCCAATGGTAGGAAAAGAAAAGGAACTTGATATTTTAACCTTTAGAATGGTGCAGCCTGAATCATATCTTTTCATTTGACAAGATCGGTTCGGAACTGTAAAATGTCAGTGCCGACTTTTGTCTGATTTTAAAGCCTAAGTGGTAGATTGCTCAAATTTAGATCAGAACCGTCATCTCAATGCTAGTTAAGACAATGAAGAAACAACTGTACGTGTTTCAATCAACTGACAGGAACACACACCCATCGTTCTTTTCATTCCTGCTATGTATACACCACACAATCAAAAGAATTGGGAGCAGGAGTGTAATATACAGTTACAAACTTGGTTTACTACATGCTTCAGAGTCTTCAGACCATGCATCAATATATATTCAGAACCATCGACAAAGATATACTGTACCATCGCCAATCAAAAGTTTGTGGCAAATCCATCACCTTCATCTTGTCCGCAAACACACGCAGATAATTTACGTCGTCTGCAGCTCTGTCGTCAGCTCGATGGTCTCTAAGCAGCTAGCAGCCTTATGTTCTGAATGTTCCTTCAGTTCAGGCTAAACCTGCAACAATGTTGTTGAGAAAATGTCGGTCAGATTCAGTTTCCGTATCAGTTGTTCAAAGAGATGTGGATTGTTGTAAATAATGCTAAGATGATTAGTGGACATAAAAGCTAAATTGTACTACTTGTTTGATTCTTTCAGTACTTTACTCTTTTAGGACTTCTTTGACTGAAATTATAAACAATTCTGGTATGCATTTTCAAACACGCCCTTAGCTTCGGAGCACTTGACTTGCTGTGGAATGTGGATACATCTTCTGATCACAAATAAGTGATGATTTTTGGACATTCACACGGTCTACAAAACACAATCTTAACTAGTGAATTTTGTTAGGTTCACTTATTATTGGTGATTGAAGGTAGTATGTCATGCACCCAAACAATCTTCCTGGAATTTTCAAACCATATTCGGAAATTCTTTATTTTCACTTTTCACTAGAATTATTGGCATGTACAGTACTTGTGTTTGGTACGTATCATGCAACTTGGAAGCCAGTTTGGGTATGCACCTTTAGTTCTAGGCACTGGTCCTTACATGCAATGATGCAACCAATAATGTTCCCGTCATCTAGGATCCAATGTCCCTATGGACTTTTCCCGGTTCATACATACCCCAAATTTTTGCCATCTGACATAAAAAAAATTTAAAAATAAACGGTATCTTTTTATGCACGGGATCAGCTACCCCTGCTGGCCCAACTAGCGGCAACGTGCAAAAACCTGGCACACCAAAATGGGGCCAGCAAGTTCCATCATGAATCGGCGCTACCTAGTGACACACCAACATGCGTAGTAGGCTAGTAAAGTAGCGTTCACTACAACATGTATTAATGTATATATCTATTTTTTTTGGATAATGAGCTACAACATGTATATCTGAACATTTTTGTCATGTCCAGGAGAGCAAGAGATTTACCGTTATTTTTATTAGACGATGGGAGAAAAACAATCAAGTGCAAACAAAGAACAACAAAAATGCAACAACCTCAGCCAGGATCTGAGAACTACCATAAAAAGGAACAACTCGGGGGGATAAAAGGAAAACAAGGCTTGGCTGAGGCGAAAGATTAAGAGCATCTCCAGTGGTACGAGAAAACTCCAACCCAAAAAACTAGTTATTTGGGGAGATACAAAACGTGTTTTGGGATTTCGAAGGTCTTCTCTCCAGCGAAACGAGAAAATCCAATCTCCAATGAGAAAAATAGCGGATTGGGGGATGAGAGGTCTCCCCTTTATTTGAGGGGTGGGAGGCTATGATTCGAGAGACTGAGAAATATTTTTTTTCTCATTGAGGTTGGGTTTGGAGAACTGCTGGAGCTACAAGATCTCCAAAATAATAGTTTTTCTCATTGAGGATTAGCAAAAGGAGACAGCCGAAGATGCTCTAAGGCCCAAAGACAAGAACAACACTACTTCAAAAATGACTCCACAAAGTCTAAAGCCAACTAAACCGTAATAAGTTAAGGTGGCATCGCCTACAAACAGCCACAGTAAAAAAAGGTTGCAGGGAGCAGGCATTATTGATTGTTTTGCAAATGAGCAATAGAGCTTGATGCCTAAGAGAAGCGTGAATTCCTTGAACAGTTGAACTTAATTAGTTTGTATGTATCTCAGTCTCGCTATCTTCGCTTACCCAGTAGACCTGCCTGAGGATGGAAATCATCCATCGACACTTGCTGTCTTGCATCCCAGTGGAAATGTTTTACACAAACGAACAAGACCCTCGCTGATACTGGGTTTGTCGGCTGCGGCTACAGTAACATTGGAAAGGAAATTGCAGCCACAAAAACCAAACAGGCCCAATGTTTGCACCCGCTTTGAAAAGGTTATGGCTTGTTTGGTTCTCGACCACCGCACGCCACACCGTGTTACGTTGTGGCGGTGCCTAACTTAGCGGTGAAAACAGCTGTGGAAGGATTTTTACACGAAAAACATCTGCAGCAGACGTAGCCTTTTGGGGCATGGCGTGCCGCATGTGAGGCGTGACAACCTTGCGGGGAACCAAACACCCTCTACATTTCATATCAAGATGTCAAAGTTCAGTTCTACACGAAGGAAAAGAAAAACATAGCATTGTTCAAATAGACATAGGAGCAGTAGATGCGTGCAGCGTAAGCCTACACGGCGGTGGCCAAGTGGAATACTAATATGGAGAGACAGAGAGAATCCACGGTGGCTTTGGCTTTGGAGGAGTGATTGCCTGATTGGCAACGGCAGATGCCCCGTCTCCGACATTCCACTGTGCAGCCAGCACCCCTGGCCCTGGATCTGCACGATCCACTGTGCCACCCGTGGCCTGAGGCCTCCTGCGGTGGTGCCACGAATTGTCTCTCTTGCTTGGGCGTGTTTAGATGCCTGAATTGTTATTGTCCGAATCACTGTTGAATATCGTAGTAATTTTGTTTTTATTTGCTAATAATTGTTCAAACATTGATTAATTAGGTTTAAAATGTTTGTCTCGCAAAGTACAATAAAATTATGTAATTAGTTTTTAATTTCATCTATATTTAGTACTTCATATATATACCGATATTTTAATGTGATGAAGAATCTTCTTTTTGCATAGTTGAATTTAAGATGAATTTGAGAAAGGCCTGGCTAGGGATCATCGATCAGCTAGCTAGCTACCCTACAGGGAGGCCCGGGCGCCCTGCTGCACGACAGTGACCTCTCATGGCCGTACAGCGCCACACATGTGTGGCTTATTAGCAATAATCCTTTCATTTGGGTTTGTCTTGTGTCTTAATCCTTCATTGACCTATGGAATCTTCTTCCCTTGTGCTCTAGCCTCCATAGAAGTATACATGGATGGGTACGGTAGCACTAGCACAAGCAAGTTTTTCAAAAAAAAAAAAGCACTAGCACAAGCACAACATCTGAGGCCGTGTTTAGATGGGCAAAAAGATCTAAAAATTTTTGTGCAGTAACCATCACATCGAATCTTTGGACACATGCATAGAGCATTAAATGTAGGTAAAACAAATAACTAATTATATAGTTTGTCTGTAAATGTCGAGACGAATCTTTTAAACCTAGTTAGTCTATGATTAAATAAATTTTACTAAATAACAACGAAAAGTGCTACAGGAATTTTTCTTTAAAAATTTTTGTATCTAAACACGTCCTCAGGGAATAGCATGTTGCCTCAACTTTGCAGCACAACAATCGCGCGCACTCACTTCACTTTGACGGGGTTCGCAAGAATTTTGGCCCAAATTCTCGAAGCTCAACAAAAGAAGGTTTCAAATTACGAATACATTTCTTGTGTAAACTAGAGTCCTGTTTGGAACATTACAAATCTATAGTATATATACGCATGCATTAGCGTGGAAAAAAATTCATGATAGATTAATAAGCTAACGACCGTAGTAACTGTAACACCGACAAAGCAGAGCAATTAGGTAGCAAAGCAATGCAGGTAGATGCAAATGAGTAGGAGTACTCGTACGAACTCACCATCTTACTCTAAACAGGAGCACCTGGCACCTGCTCATGGGCCCAACCACGGTCCCGCCGTCGGATCCCGACCCCGCGGCGGCGCGGGGCGCCATCACGCCGTCGTCGCAGAGCAGCCTGATGGGCACCATGCCCGTGCGCAGCGCCCCGACGCGGACGCCGACGTGGGCGTCCACGACCACCCTGAACCCCTGCTGCCGCCGGCGGTACCTGTCGCGGACGCGCGCCGCGACGCCCTCGTCGAGGACCACGCCCCTGGCGGTGGCCACGAACGCGACGGTGGCCACGGTCCGCGGCGCGTGCGCGAACCCGCGCACGGGCGCCCACCCCAGCGCCACGTCGCCGTCGCCGTCGTCGCCGTCGCGCAGCGACACGCGGCCCTCGCCGTCGCCGTACCGGAACGCGACCCGCTCGTTCGGGTTCCACGACACGACGCGGGCGCCCACGGTGGCGTCCATGGCGGACACGGCGGAGGAGGAGGAGGAGTTGCCGAGGCGGAGGCGCACGGGGGAGAGAGGTTGCAGGTGGAACGACGGCGCGCGCGGGCGGTAGTAGAGGTACGCCAGGCAGGCGGCGGCGAGCGCGAGGCAGAGCGCGAGCAGGGCGAGCCCCGTGGCCAGGCAGCACGCGCGGCGGCACGAGCACCCGCCTCCGCCGCCGCGGCGGCGGTGCGGCGGCTGCTGGCGGTACGGCGGCCGCGGCTGCTTCCGCGCGCCGCCCGGGTGCTGCTGCTGCCGGTACTGGTGCGCCGGCGGCGGCTTCAGCGGGAGCACCTGCGGCGGCGGCGCGAGCGTCGGCTTCTTGAAAGGCGGCGCGGCCGCCGGCCTGCTGCCGGGGGCCGGCGCCGTCGTTGTCGGCCTTGCCGCGGGTGCCGCCTTGGGCCTCGGCTTGGGCGGCAGGGGAGGCTTGGGCTTGGGCGGCAGAGGCGGCTTCTCGGCCATGGCGCGCGCACGGTTCTTGGACTTGGTGCGCGTGTGGTGATCGTCGTGCAGATGCAGGTGCAGGACGGAGAGAAGGGTGGGAGTCAGGGAGTGAAGTGATGGTTTGGTGCCTAGTTGCTGACGGATTAGCTGCTGCTTCAGCTACTTATAGTGGCAATGGAATGCTTGATGCTTGGCGATGAAAAGAAGGTAGCTTGGGGAGTTGGTGATGGCCGCTCCAGGACTCTACTGTGTGTAGTGTAGTAGTGGTGGCGTAGCTGGCCATAGTGGGAACTGGGAAGGGAGCGTCCGTGCGCGTCGGTGTACCAGTGGGGCCCGGTGGCAGTGTGACAGCTAAGGATGGGCACAGTACACTTTGGGGATTCTATTTCTGGCCCAATGGCAGCTGAGGTGGGAGGAATCAGTCTGGGAGAGGTTTCCTCGATGCCAAAGCCAAAAGCCCCCTGGTAATTCGGCTGTCCATGTGTAAGTCTAGCAAAGATACTTTAGGCTATACTATTTTTTATTTATTATTTCGCAAAAAAATGTTTTTATTTATTATGTAAAGTGTTACTCCCTCTGTCTCTAAATGCGTTTGGTTTTCCGTGCCGTAAGTTTGACTGGAGTTGTATAATATTTATATCTTTAAATAAATTTATTTTGAAAATTGATTCAACGATCTATCTAATGATATTAATTTTATACTATAAATATTAATATTATATATATATATATTTAATTAAAGTTGTAAAGAAAAAATGATAGTTATTTAGGACTGAGGGTGGAGATGTTCTAAAGAGTGGAGTATACGTTTCAGTTTTCTGGAACAGTGTCTTACTAACCACGGCACGGAGGTACAGAACAAGGAACGGAAACTTATATTTCGTTTTTGATGTCATCACGTGTATACACTTTATTTGTATGGGACTACTGCCATATTAAAAATCAGTCAGCAACCACTATAACAAAAAAATTTGAACTTTGCATTGTGCCCTGGCTGACCGTTATCTAGGTCCGCCCCTGATTGCATAATTCTTAAGGGTGGTTCCAACAGTAAATTTAGGGGATTAATTTTCATAACAAACACATTGGTGAGAAAACCATCGCTAGAAAACTACATCTTCCATTTCATTTTAAGTTTGATGTTATCTCCCTCCATCTATACTTTAGATCTCTCTCTCGTGACCGCTTCTTTCTCCATCCTCCATCTTATCCCAAATAAGGCGTGCGACAAGAATGGGCTCGTAGCCCAGTTGGTAGCGTGCTCCGGTGGGAGCGCTACCCGCCCAAGTTCGATCCCCGGGATCGGACTCGGGTGTCTCACCAGGATTTATTCCCAAATAATGAACAATCTCTGCCTGGATTGTTTCCGGGCCTCTGCCTCTCACGCGTGGTGCCACAAGAGGAACGCGACGCACCCGTCGCCTACGGGGTCAGGGGATTCTGGTGATAAGGACGCGGTCTCGGATCTGTGTGTAGTTGTAGGTCTGTTTGTACACGTATGGTGTGTGGTGGTGTGCATGTGTAGAGTGGGCGTGCGTGTGTATGAATAGATACTACAGCTATACCAGATGAGAGGCTTTCAAAAAAAATAAGGCATGCGACCGATGACAATGGGGGTGCGGGTCGCGGACTAGCACACCGGTGCTGCAACCGCACATGCCACGTGTGGCAAGACTGGCTACTTGAGGCCGGACGAGGGCACGACAGCAGGGTAGCGCAAGGGTGCTCCAGATAGGGCAGGTGCAGGGCACCGCATGGTCACGACGGGCGACATGTGCCGCCCGCGCCAGGACTAGCTACACGGGGTTCGACAAGGGCACGATGATAGGAGTGGTGTGGTGTGCGGCCGGTGGCAGCAACGCAGCACAAATAGGTGCGTATGGTGGCGGCGAGGAGTAGCATGGGTGTGCACGAATGGGTACCCAGTCGTGAGGGAGGCCACAAAACATGTGGAAACTACCGCTTTCTTTCCAACGCGGAAAGACTCGTTTCTTAGATGTTCCCACTCGAGAAACGACTTCTCCCCTTTTTCTTTTCTCTCCTCGTTAACTATACTACAACATTAATACTACTATGAAATCCTTAGCTCTCAACAACATCAAATATTCACAGATGCGGGCGGAATTATGATAATCTTTTCATAACGGTACATGTAGATAGATAATCCAAAAGTAATACATATTGAAAAAACGAATCGTCCCGATTAGTGCATCAAGTGGACTAGCTAGGTCCTTGATTTTCAACCCGCAATAACCATTGGATCCAGTGCGAGATGTAATTTTCTACCCACACAACTGAACCCTACCTAGAATTCCGGGAAAGAAAAAAAACCTGATGCGGATGGGCGCGCATAGGGGGCATCCAAAATATGTTGGTAAGAAATAATATATTCTCCGTATCAATTTCGACGACTTAAACACAAGTTTGTTGATGAGTAAATTAAACACCCTACCCTGTTGGGTGCACGATGGCTAATAGCTTGTGTTGCAGCTTGTCGCAGCGTTGCCGATCCCAGGTAGCCAGGCAGGCAGCCGTGGGGTGAGTTGGAGACGACTGAAGGGCAGAGATGGAAATGGATGTCGGTGACGGTGATCAACACAAAGAAAGAAAGAAAAACCAATCAAAAAGTTGATTATGAACCGATGGCGATGGGGCATCACATCGTATCGATCGTTGGACGCGGCGTCCCTCTCTGTAATGTATCTGTGAGTCTGACAGTAACACAACACATTTGCGTGATAGTAGTATTGCATAAGCTTGTTGGAGGATCGATCGATGGAGCGGCGTTCGTAGACGTAGATAGGATGTAGCTATGCATGCACGAGAGAGAATCAATGCCCAATCATGTAAAGTACGTTAGTAGAGCATATTTATCGTATGATAAGATTATAATATAATCATGAACAATTTATATATATACATATATGAGTACTGATGAGAAGCCGTGCAAATTAACGATTAGGCAGGCAGGCAGGTAGCAGGCCCGTCGCCATCGGCATTCGGCGGCGCACACTGCATGCATTCGGCGGCCAATTCCCCAACGGTCACAAGAGACTAAAAACCAAACTATACCAGCGGCGTACGCACCAACCAACCGTGGACCGAGTTGAGTGGTGGCGCGGGCCTAGTGCTAATAGTCTGGTTTCCAGACTGACAAGTGACAAGCCCGGAACTGGCGCAACCACCTCCATCCCTTTCCTCTCTCCCTTAGGTTTTCACTTTTCTCATATGCGCATTTATATTTTTTTATTAAGGGCTTGTATATTCTTGCTACTATTTTGAAGTCTAACTGATTTTGCCTCCATTTATTTGACTTTAAATTTAAGATTTTTTTCCATCCTTTTTCAAAACGAAGAGTTTACCCATATTCCTTTTAGAGGAGTCATAGTAGTGTGAGTTTAGAAACAAAGAAAAAGAGAGAGAAAATGTTTTCCTATGTGAATTTGCCTATAACTCACGTTATGGGAGATTCATGTTTCAAGATAAAGTGGAATATGGATAAGGTCGAGTGAGGCCATTTATTTCTTATGGGACACATCATAGATGCTGACGCTCATACATATTCAAAGGCGTCGTTTATCCCTACAGACACACACATGCGCGCATGTCATATCTCATATATCTCTCTGAGCACATTTGAGACATAGGGTTGGTATACCTTGAGATTGAAATTATTATTGATAAAGTCATCACGGGCATCTCGTTGTCGACATGCATATAGCATACTATTGAAAGAATAGTTAGGATACGTTTGGCATGGCACAAGCTTCGACTCCTAGCGGCTCTTGCAACGAAGACATGCCAAACGATTGGTGCTGAAACGGTTCTAGCAAAGAAGCCCGGAGGAGCCAAAGCTGGAGCTGCAAAAACGTGGTTTCAACCAACTCCCCCACAAACTTGGCATGAATTATAACAAAAAAATGCTATTAGAGCCATTTTTGCCAAACGTTTTCCAAAACGGCTTTAGTTCTACAAGAGGAGCTAGTCCACAAGAGGAGTAGGAGCTAAAGCACTTTGAAAGAGAGTCCTAGCCCTACCAAATTGTTCCTTAACTCTGAATACAAGCACCCATATTAAGTTAGATAATCCAACTCAGGTAGATAGATTTCACTGTTAGAAATTTAATTTTATGTAACTGAGGGGAACCATGGCCTTGTTCGGCTGGCTGGCTCCCAGCCAGTCAGCAGTGTTTTTCTCTCACACCAATTCAGCACCAGCCAGCCAGCAGTATTTTTCTCTCACAACAAATCAGCACCCGCCACCAGCCACCAGTCAGCCGAACGAGGCGCATGTATCACTGGTTTAGCAAACGAAGTACTCGTAGATGCCAAGCAGGCATTGGAAAATGTTAGGTTTTCTCTTTTTGAATTGGAAAAAAAAAGGTGGATCCTGCGTCGGTCCTTACTGGAAAGGAGAAAGGGACAAAACTTGGTCATGCATGGCACTTTCCTTTGGACGCTTTTCCCCTGGATTCCGCGGTTCCTACTATTTCTGATCATCACTTCCGGGCTGTTTAGTTCCTGAAAATTTTTGAGAAATGCTACTGTAGCAATTTCATTGTTATTTGATAAATATTATTCAATCATAGACTAACTAGGCTTAAAAGATTTGTCTCGTGAATTTCGTCTAAACTGTGTAATTGGTTTTATTTTTTATCTATATTTAATGTTTCATACATGTGTCTAAAGATTCGATGTGACGGAGAATTAAAAAATTTTGCAAAATTTCTTGGAACCACAAGGCCTTCCTCTGACGGACGCTGCAGATCAGCAGATGCCTTTGCTTTGCTTGCAGCCGTGGCATTCTTCCGATTCAATCCTTAGCAACCCCCCTCGTTGGGTACGATTGGATCGAATGGTCCACACTCCACATATAAATAACAGGCTCGATCAGCTGATTCTTTGTCGCACTGCACCACCCAGCAACAGCACGACAATTGAATCGGCAAATTACTAGTAGAAAATACTTGGCGGAGTACCGACTTTTGTGATGAGTCAAAAATAAAACAAAAGGTATCTTTAATTTAACCAAATTTATATAAAAGAATACAGTAATATGATACTCCCTCCGATTCAGATAGTAATTGGCTTTTTTAAATACATAGTTTTTGTTAACACTTAGATACACATTATGTCTATATACATAAAAAACAATGTGTCGGTACCAACAGCATGGGGTACCCACATCCACCGATAATAAAAAACTAAAATAACTGAAACCACGGCAGAATGCAGCCCACTTCAAACCGCGCGTCAGGTCCGTCTCGTACGAGGCCGGCTCGACGGAGTGCCTCGACCGCATCCCGTCTCCGACTCGTACGAGGCCCCCTCGACGGAGACGCCTCGACCGCGCCCCGTCCCGCATGACAAAGCGCCTCGACCGCACTCCGACTCGCCCAAGGCCCGTCCGCCCACCGGAAAGACTCCGACTCGCGTGACCCCGGGTCGGAATGCTCGATCCACTCACTTCACCTACCCCAGGACAAAAGTCTGAGCATTTAATGCGATTACCTACTCCCACTTACAGGCATGGCCGCAACCAGGAATGACGTGGGAGCAATGCTGGCGCCAGTCCCCACTGTTTCACCGACCATCCCGTGATGGGAAGTGAAATCTGTCACTATGCTCGCCTTACCGTGCATTGTTTATCGCCGATCACCCTCGAGGAAGAATACGACAAGGCCCGTACTCCCCAATCCCGGGGATTCGGCCTTATCCATCCGGTATCGACCCGGCCTCGACCCGGCCTCGACGCTCAGCACGGCTCAACAGGGAAGGAAGGACAGTATGGCACGGCGCTCCGGGTCATTTCACCGTCTCGTCCTCTACGTCACCGTGGTGTCCAGGGATGGCCTTCCATTCCTAGGGCACGTCGCCACAGTAACCTCAACAGGGATCGACAAAACGTCGCCTCAAGACTTCCGGCGTCCTGGCCTCCCCTTACCCTATAAAAGGGCAGGCCGGGCTCTACAACGGGCAGGAGAAACAACCCGAGATAGGCACTCCAAGGCTCCCACACAGAGATCAACATCTCAAGCAATCATCTCTGTACTTTTCTTTTCCTTTGAGACCTGGGCTCGTTGCCCTCTCTCTCAAGCTTGTAACCCCTACGCAAGCACCTCGGTGCAAGAAAATACATAACTCTCTCCCCCCCGCTGGACGTAGGGCCTTCTTTTGCCCGAACCAGGATAAACCCCCGTGTGTTCTCCTTGCATCACCATCCGGGAAAGGGACACGCAGCATCTACTCGTCGGTTTAGGACCCCCTCGGGACCAGACACCGACAGTTGGCGCGCCAGGTAGGGGACCGCTACGTGCCAACACCGCTTTCCTGCCATTCCTTCCTAGATGGCTGACCCCGAACGCCCTATCCCGTTGGCCACGGCGATCTGGTTCGGGAGTTTGGAGTTCATGTCGCTCGGCTACGGCTACGATATGGTCCTACTCCCACCCAAGCACCCAACCGACGAGGATTACAAGCTCTCCCAGCCTGGGGGAGCGATCCGCCGGTACCGTCGCTCTAGGCAGGCGCGAGCCGCCCGACGACGACGAGCCCGGCGCAACCACCGTCTTCGCCTCACGGAGAGTGATGGGTTTCCCCGGTCCGGCACCCCTCAGCCAGACGCCAGCCCAGATTTCCTCGTCTAGGGTCTGGGTAGGATGAGCTTGGCTGAGGGTGGGATGCCAACGGAGAATCCCACCGCTCCCCGTTCGGAGAGACACCACCACTGTCCGGACCATCCATTCCAACGTGGACTGCGACATCTCCATCGCCGTTCCCGTTTGGGTTAGACTCAGTTGCCCGGACCTACGCTTCCTCCGTAAGCACTAGCATGAGTGCCTACGAGGAACTCCCCGGGCACCATCTACGCTCCACCCTGGATCTCGTTGCGTCCACACCGCCTCTGACTATCTGGATTCTACGGAAGCCCCAGAAACAGAGCCCCATGTGACCGCTTCTCAGCGTCGTGATCACGAAGGCAACCTGCAACGGCCTCACATTCCCCCGTCGTACTACTACTTCGGCGCTCCTGACTCCAACTCGGCTAACGACACCTACGATCCGACCCACGAATGCTTCAACGTCGACGTTGAAAGCACGTCGGAATCAGAGCAAGAAGAGCCATTCGAAGGAAGGCACACGCCACCTCACGTCGAGCTCCCTGCCGAGCGAGCCGAGGCTCAATTCCTTGCGAATCAAGGAATGCAGCTCGAGCAAATTCGTGAGTTGCAGGAAAGGCTCGATGAGGAACGTGAGAACCTGCATCTACTCCAACAAACCCTCGAGCGTGAGCGCGCGGCACATGCACTTGGCGGAAGAGCTCGTGAGAGAGCCCGCGACGTCAGCCGTCGTATCAACGAGGACTGGGTGATCGACCCCCTGGTTTTCGCTCGAGCCAGCCAGAACGTCGTCGCCGCCGCCATGCTCCTCCGCAACATGCCCGAGCCGTCGAACCCTGACGCCTGTCGGGCTCGAGATGAAATCCGAGAACTCCTCGAGACTACCGCCATGCAGTAGGCTGAGAGCTCTGCCTCGAGGCGACGCGAGCCCGCCTTGGAGCGGCTCGTCGAGCCCTCCCGACAGGAGAGAGAGGCCTCGGTCCATCCCGAGCCTACCCGGCGAAGCCTGGTGGCTCCTGCCCCTGAGCCCAACAATGACGACTGTGAACCTCGAGACACCCGTGGCAACATCGTCGAGCGCCGCACGCGCAAGCACGGTGACGGTGTGGCTCGAGGCTACCACGTACACAGGGGCGGGCGCTACGACAGCTCGGAAGATCGTAGTCCCTCACCCGAGCCTCTGGGCCCTTGGGTCTTCAGTAGGGCGATCCGTGAGATGATACTCCCGGCTCGGTTTCGCCCTCCCACGACTCTCACCAAGTACAACGGCGAAACCAAACCCGAACTTTGGCTCACCGATTTTCGCTTGGCGTGTCAGCTGGGTGGGGCCACCGATGACCGGGTCATCATCCGACAGCTCCCCCTGTTCCTCTCCGACACCGCTCGAGCCTGGCTCGAGGATCTCCCGCCTCGACAGATCCACAACTGGGACGATCTCGTGAGGGTGTTCGAGGGAAACTTCAAGGGGACCTACATGAGTCCCAGCAACTCGTGGGATCTCCGAAGCTGCAAGCAGAAACCGGGTGAATCCCTCCGGGATTACATCTGGCGCTTCTCTAGGCAACGCACCGAGCTCCCCAACGTCACCGACTCCGACGTGATTATGGCCTTCCTCTCCGGAACCACCTGCAAGGAGTTGGTCCGAGAGTTGGGCCGCAACACCCCGCTCACTGCCAATGGATTGATGGACATCGTCACCAACTTCGCCGCCGGCGAGGAGGCAGTTGGTGCCATCTTTGGCGGTGAGCAGGGTAGAGGGAAGCAGAAGGCCGATGATCCCACGGGCTCCAGCCGGGGCTCCAAGAGGAACAACCAGAAGAAGAAAAAGAAGAACCAGCAAGGCAAGCTTGAGGCCCCGGCCGACGAGCTTGTCGCTGCTGCCGAACGCAAGAAACCTCGAGGCCCCCCCGGCGGGGGCATCTTCGACAAAATACTCAAAGAGCCATGTCCCTACCATAAGGGATCCACTAACCATAACCTCGAAGATTGTCACATGCTCCGCAGGTACTTTGAGGGCGCAGGCGGCAAGAAGGATGACAAGAAGGAAGACCCCAAGGGTGACGACAAGGATGAGGGATTCCCCGAGATCCACAACTGCTTCATGATCTACGAAGGACCCTCGACCCGCCTCTCAGGTCTCCAGCGCAAGCGAGAGCGGCGTGAGGTTTTCTCCGTACAAACGGCGGTCCCCCGCTTCCTTGACTGGTCTGCGGTGGCCATCACTTTCGACCGTGATGATCATCCTGACTACGTCCCCAATCCAGGAGTCTACCCGCTTGTTGTTGATACCGTCATCGCCAACACACGCCTCACCAAGGTGCTTATGGACGGCGGAAGTAGCCTCAACATCATCTACGCCCAGACCCTCGACCTTCTAGGGGTCGAGAGAATGCGCCTCCAACCTAGCGTCGGGGGCTTCCACGGAGTCGTGCCAGGGAAACGGGCGGAACCCCTCGGACGGGTCGATCTACCTGTTTGTTTTGGCACACCGTCCAACTTTAGAAAGGAGATCCTCACTTTTGAAGTGGTCGGATTCCGTGGAACGTACCACGCTATCCTCGGGCGCCCTTGCTACACCAAGTTCATGGCAGTCCCGAACTACACCTACCTCAAGCTCAAGATACCAGGCCCAAACGGTGTCATCACTGTGGGGCCCTCGTATGAACATGCCTACGAGTGCGACGTCGAGTGTGTCGAGCACGGCGAGGCTGTTTTGGAATCGGTGACTTTGGCTGCAGACCTCGACGGTCTCGCCAACGAGATTCCCGACCTAAAGCGCCACGCCGGCAGCCTTGAGCCCGCGGAAGACGTCAAGCTCGTGCCCCTCGACCCTGCTGATCCCAAGGGGAAGGCGCTGAACGTCAGCGCCACCCTCGATTCTAAATAGGAAGCAGTGCTCGTCGACTTTCTCCGCGCAAACGTCGACATCTATGCGTGGAGTCCCTCGGATATGCCGGGCATACCCAGGGAAGTCGCCGAGCACGCCTTGGAGATCTGGGCCGGGTCCAAACCAGTGAAGCAACGCCTACGCCGCTTCAACGAGGAGAAGCGCAGGGTCATCGGCGAGGAGATACACAAGCTGCTGGAGGCCGGATTCATCAAGGAAGTTCATCATCCTGAGTGGCTAGCTAATCCTGTATTAGTTAAGAAAAAGAGTGGGAAATGGAGGATGTGTGTAGACTATACTAGTTTAAATAAAGCATGTCCAAAAGTTCACTTTCCTCTGCCACGCATTGATCAAATTGTTGACTCCACTGCGGGATGTGAAACTCTCTCATTCTTAGATGCATACTCTGGCTACCACCAGATCAAAATGAAGGAGTCTGACCAGCTCGTGACTTCATTCATTACCCCATTCAGCATGTATTGCTACGTTACGATGCCCTTCGGTCTCTGGAACACAGGGGCTACGTACCAGCGATGCATGCAGCACGTTTTCGGGAAACACATCGGGTCGACCGTCGAGGCTTATGTTGATGACATCGTTGTCAAAACAAGACAAGCCAACGATCTGGTCAATGACCACGATGTTGCGTTCAAATGCCTCCGAGCAAAAAACATCAAACTCAATCCAGAGAAATGCGTCTTTGGCGTTCCTCGAGGTATGCTTTTAGGGTTCATCGTATCTAAACACGGCATCGAGGCCAACCCCGAAAAAAATCTCTGCGATAACCAAGATGGGCCCCATCCGAGATCTGAAGGGCGTATAGAGGGTAACAGGTTGCCTGGCGGCACTCAGCGATGTAGAGAAGTAATGCACTTGAAGAATCAATCACAATTATCAACCACAAGAGAAATCCTCGGCAAAGAGATGACACAATAATTTTTACCGAGGTTCACTTGCTTCCCGGCAAGCTACTCCTCGTTGTGGCGATGCACCCACTTGTCGGTTCACGAGCTAATCGACTATCAAGAGTCGAGCCCTCGGTGGGCGCCGCACAACCGCACACAAGATGGGGATCCTCCAAGCCACGAGCTCCACTAGAGTATCCAATTTGCGAACTCCCGCGGGGAAGGATCAAGAACCCCTTACAACACTTGGTGAGGGCTCCAACAATCTCCAATTGCGAGCTCAATCACCTCCGCTGCTCCAAGCCGTCTACCGTGTCGGGAAACACGGAAGAGTAACAAGAAATCCGCAGCAACTCGAAGATCAAGTGCCTCTAGAATGCAACTCTCAAGCAATGCACTTGAATCTCACTCAATCTCACTCAAGATATGCAACAATGCAAAGAGATGAGTGGAGGGGTTGTTCTCTAGCTCAAAGGATGTCTCTAGGTCTCAAAATGTGCAAGAGATACCCTCAAACCCCGGACATCCTCTATTTATAGCGAAGGGGTACGTAGCTAGCCGTTACCGGACGACGCAGTTCAAATCGCGCTGACCGGACGCGTCCGGTCACTACAGGACAGGCATGAATAGTGCGTGTCAGAACTAGCCGTTGCCGTGACCGGACGCACTCAACCGTTTGACCGGACGCGACAGTGCCAGCGTCCGGTCGCGTTCCAGTAAGCTCCCGTCGAGACCGGACGCGTCCGATCACACGTGACCGGACGCCCCGCGCGTCCGATCAACACTCTGCCCCTCTGGACGCCTGACCGGACGCTCCGGTTCTGTGAGGGACCGGACGCGCCGGTCGCGCGCTCTACTTCAGCACACAAGAGAACTGACCGGACGCGCTGGTCAGGCCAGACCAGCGTCCGGTCACAAACCCTAGCGCCCACGCCGCGTTGAACTGACCGGACGCGTCCGGTCAAACCGAGACCGCGTCCGGTGCAGCGTCCGGTCACTTTTTTTCAGTGAAAACTAATTCGGACTTTCGCCACCTTTTCTCGCCTCCGGCGCAATAGAAAATAGGCATTTCATTTCCTCAAAAACGCCTGAATCCCGCGCTCGCACGCTCGGCTGGAGGGAGAGCGAACCCCAAACCCCTTATTACCGATTAAACTCCACCGCCTTCGCAAAAGTGCTAACACCACCAAGTGTACATCACCATGTGCATGTGTGTTAGCATTTCACAAACATTTTCAAGGTGTTATGTTAGCTCTCAACTAGATCCTAATGCATATGCTCAAGACATTGATCTAGTGGCACTTGATTCCCGAGCTAACCGTGATTGCCCCTCTTGATAGTCGGCTATGTATCCTAAATCCGGTCAATCACTTCTCTACTCATCTTAGACCGGCAAAAGGAAAATCCTATGGTTATACCTTTGCCTTGCGCTCTTAGATCCTTCTCTTCCACTTGATCATCATGTCCATCATATTATGTGCATCTCCACCATGATCGACATTTCATGTCCATGCACCATTTCTTTGTGATCTTGTGGCCACCACTCCTTGCCACGTACACCTTCATCACATGTGTTGCTTATGCCTAACTCAAAACACTTAACACATGGCATTAGCAACTTGGTGGCATTAATTACCATCACCAAACTTGGGCTTTCAATCTCCCCCTTTTTGGTAATTGATGACAACCATCACAAAGATATGAAATGAAAACAATTTTCAATTTCAATAGTATTAGCTCCCCCTACATATGTGCTTCCATGAGTTTGGTTCAATTGTGCACATATGTATGGATTTGAATTTTGGGAGAGTTACTACTATCTAATTGATGCTAAGGTATATAGAATGGACCTTTGAAGTGTGATACCAATCGGAGTTGCCTTTATATACCATCCTTAGCATCGATGTAGCTAGACACCACTTGTAATACATCACTTGTAAAGAACACAAACACTAAAGTACCCCGTGAGATCAACATTAAAAGCAAAGGTGTCTAGATACCACTTGTGAAGCTACTCTTAACAAGACATCATTCAAGTTCTAGTTCTAGCAATCACCATACAAACATGAATATGAATTTAAGCTTTGCAATGCAACAATTCATCATGTTAATGCACATAAAAATGCAACAAACAGTTCATGAGCTTGCTCCCCCTACTAGTGTGCTCAAGTTTAATTGATCCCTTTCCAAAGACATTCTCTTAAGCTTTCTCTCCCCCTTAGTAACTTTCTCTCCCCCTTAGTAACTTAACTTTTTATCTTTGTGACTTTTCTATCTTTGTGACTTTTCTCTCCCCCTTTGTCAACAATCACCAAAAAGGTGCCAATTTTAGTGAGAGTTAAGTCAATCAATATGAGGGAGTCCAAAATATGGTTCAATCTAGATTACTTGCCTAGAATATGTAATTCGGTTTGATCCAAGGACAAGCTTCTTCACACCTCATAGAGTATAAGGGTTATCTTGACCATGTTGAATTACACATCATGAGCTTATTTTCTAGATTCAACGCTAGGTTTGCAAGCCCACAAACATGTCATATGCTATCACTAGATCAATCAAAACATAGAAGCAATAGTGGTACCATATATACATTAAGCTCATTTGATTTTCATGAATGAGCCTATTTGTCATGCAAATATGTCTGTATGTTCTAAACATGTCCTTAGCAAAGTATGAATGATATGCCAAACAACTTTACCTTGCTATGTTGGAGGAGAGGCATGTCATATAAGAATGTGGGGGTGAACTCATTTCAAGTTGGAGAAGTCAAGTATGTTCAATTCATTCTTCAACTTGTAAAATCTTTTCTCAACAAGTGGCTTTGTGAATATGTTGGCTAGTTGATCTTCGGTGTCAATGCTTTCAATGCTAATATCACCCTTTTGTTGATGGTCTCTTATGAAGTGATGTCTTATATCAATGTGCTTGGTTCTTGAATGTTGAACCGGATTTTGAGTCATCTTGATAGCACTTTCATTGTCACAAAACAAAGGCACATTCTTGAATTTGATTCCAAAGTCATTCAAGGTGGCCTTCATCCAAAGCAATTGTGCACAACAACTACCGGCACTAATGTATTCGGCCTCGGCGATGGATAGTGCAACACTATTTTATTTCTTTGATGACCATGAAACAAGAGACCTTCCTAGCAATTGACAAGTGCCACTTGTGCTCATTCTATCAATCTTGCATCCACCATAGTCGGAGTCCGAATATCCAATCAACTCAAAATTAGACCCCTTTGGAAACCATAATCCAACATCATGAGTGCCCTTAAGATATCTCAATATCCTCTTGGTTGCTTTCAAGTGACTTTCTCTAGGTGAAGCTTGATATCTTGCACACTTGCACACACTAAACATCACATCCGGTCTAGAAGCGGTGACATATAGCAAACTTCTAATCATAGACCGGTATTGCTTTTGATCTACCATGTTGCCACTAGCATCAACACCCAATTGATCACTTGTGCCCATTGGTGTACTCATTGGCTTAGCATCTTGCAATCCAAACTTCTTGATCATGTCCTTGATGTACTTACCTTGACTTACAAAAGTGCCATTCTTCATTTGCTTGATTTGAAGTCCAAGAAAGTAACTAAGCTCTCCAATCATAGACATATCAAACTCATTAGCCATCATATTTCCAAACTCTTCACAAAAGTCTTGATTTGTTGATCCAAAAATAATATCATCCACATAGATTTGCAACACAAACAAGTCATTTCCAAGCTTCTTGGTGAAGAGAGTGGTGTCAACCTTTCCCATCTTGAACCCTTTAGAGAGAAGAAAGTCCCTCAATCTCTCATACCATGCTCTAGGTGCTTGCTTCAAACCATACAATGCCTTCTTGAGCTTGTAAACATGGTTGGGCTTCTTGTCATCTTCAAAACCAGGAGGTTGCTCAACATAAACTTCTTCATTGATGTAACCATTGAGAAATGCACTTTTGACATCCATTTGATAGAGCTTGATGTTGTGTGCACAAGCATATGCTAATAAGATTCTAATAGCCTCCAATCTTGCAACTGGTGCATATGTCTCTCCAAAATCAAGACCCTCAACTTGAGTGTAACCTTGTGCAACTAATCTTGCTTTGTTTCTTACCACCATGCCATCTTGATCTTGCTTGTTTCTAAAGACCCACTTAGTACCAATCACATTATAATTCTTTGGCCTTTCAACAAGTTCCCAAACTTGATTTCTAGTGAAGTTGTTTAGCTCTTCATGCATGGCATTTACCCAATCGGAATCTTTCAATGCATCTTCTATTTTCTTAGGTTCTTCAAGTGACACAAATGAGTAGTGCTCACAAAAAGATGCTAATCTTGATCTAGTTTGAACACCACTTTGAATTCCACCAATGATTTGGTCCAACGGATGATCTCTTGCAACACTAGTAGGTTGGAGTATTGGGAGTTGATTACTTCCACTTGCTTGACCTTGATCTTGAGCTTCATCATGAGTACCACTTAAGGTTGCTTGATTTGTATCAATTTATACACTTTGGTTGATCACATGAATATCATCATCATCAACTTGCCTCGGCCTTATGAAACCAATATCCATGTTCTTCATTGCATTTGACAATTGATTTCCTCTCACATCATCAAGGTTTTGAGCTTCATTTTGAGACCCTTGGGTTTCATCAAACTCAACATCATGAACTTCTTCCAAGGTGCCATTTGTGAGATTCCAAACTCTATATGTTTTGCTTGTGGTAGAATAGCCAAGTAAGAATCCTTCATCACATTTCTTTTCAAACTTGCTCAATCTAGTGCCTTTCTTGAGAATATAGCATTTGCAACCAAACACTCTAAAGTATGCAATGTTGGGCTTTCTTCCGTTCAATAGCTCATATGGTGTCTTCCCAAGCTTCCCATGGCAATAGAGACGGTTGCTACAATAGCAAGCCGTGTTGATAGCTTCACTCCAAAATGAATGACTAACATTGTATTCACTTAGCATTGATCTAGCCATATCAATCAAAGTTCTATTCTTTCTTTCAACCACACCATTGGATTGAGGAGTGTATGTTGGAGAGAATTGATGTCCAATACCAAGATCATCACACAAATCTTCAATTCTTGTGTTCTTGAACTCACTACCATTGTCACTTCTAATCTTCTTGATGGTGATTTCAAACTCATTTTGCACTCTCTTGACAAAAGACTTGAATAGATCATAAACATCACTCTTGTCATAAAGAAAGAACACCCAAGTGTATCTAGTGTAGTCATCAACATTCACAAAGCCATACTTGTTTCCACCAATACTAGTGTATGTTGTTGGCCCAAACAAGTCCATGTGCAATAGCTCAAATGCCTTTGATGTACTCATTTCACTCTTACTAGGATGTGTATTTTCAACTTGTTTGCCGGCTTGACAAGCACTACAAGGTTTATCCTTCTCAAAGGTGACATCCTTCAAGCCTCTAACTAAGTCATGCCTCAAAAGTTTGTTCAATTGTTTCATTCCAACATGACCAAGCCTTCTATGCCACAACCATCCCATACTAGATTTGCTAAGCAAGCATGATGTCAATTGTGTCTCACTATCATTGAAGTCAACCAAGTATAAGCTACCATGTCTAAATCCTTTGAATATCAAATTTGATCCATCAACACTTATGACTTCAACATCATCACTACCAAATATGCACTTAAAGCCAAGATCACAAAGTTGTGCCACTGACAAAAGATTGAAATCCAAGCTCTCAACTAGCAACACATTAGATATGCTCATGTCATTTGAGATAGCAATTTTACCAAGCCCCTTGACCTTGCATTTCTTGTTGTTGCCGAAAGTGATAGCATCAAAACCACCATTTTGACTTGTATCAATAGATTTGAACATACAAGAATCCCCGGTCATATGTTGAGTGCACCCACTATCAAGCACCCAATGCCTTCCTCCGGCTTTGTAATTGACCTACAAGATAAGATCAATTCTTTTTAGGTACCCAAACTTGTTTGGGTCCTCCAAGGTTAGTGACCAAGCTCTTTGGTACCCAAATGGCTTTCTTCTTTGAGCCCATCCATGGTGCACCAATGAACTTAGCATGAACACCATTTGTACCCTTGGTAAGTATATAGAAAGAATCAAACTTAATTGAGGATACATTAGCATTGGATTTTTTGTTCATGCAATGTTGCTCTATGTGACCAACTTGCTTGCAACTTTTGCAATAGCTACCATTGTTCTTCACAAAACGAGTCTTGTGAGGAGCAAAAGCGGCCTTGCCTTTCTTGGGGTTATAGCCCAATCCCTCTTTATAGAGAGAAGCTCTTTGGCTACCCAAACTCATAAGCAAGCGGTCCTCACCACCATAAGCCTTGGCTAAGGTGTGATTGAGCTCTTTTACCTCCTTCTTGAGATTTTCATTCTCAACTATTAGTGTGGAGTCACAAGTGAAACCGTCACTACTAGATGAGGATGATGTAGATGAGCTACATGAAGGGTTAGTGGGAGCAACAATAATAGGCTTATGACGAGATTCATCAATTATATCACAAGATATGCCTATGTTGCAAGTTTTAGCTTTCTCAACATTAGTTGGCATGTTTTCACATTTTTCAACTAGAGAGGAATGAGCTTCTTCAAGCTTAGTGTGAGACTTTTGAAGCTTCTTATGGTCTACCTTTAGACTCTCATAAGATGCTCTAAGCTCATCAAGTTCTTGCATAAGGTTTTTCTTTTCCTTAAGCAAGCCCTTGCACTCCTTTCTAGATTCTTTAAAATGTTGAGTGCAATCTTCTAGCATAGTGATTAGTTCATCTTTAGTTAGATCATCATCATCACTATCAGTATCACTAGTACTATCATGATCACTCTCATCTTCGGATGATACCTTAGCGGCCTTAGCCATGAAGCATGATGGAGTGTCAAATATGGAGCTCTTCTCTTGAATAGCAATGCTAGCATGTCCCTTCTTCTCGCTCTTGTTGTCATCCTCATCATCACTTGAGGAATCATCACTATCCCATGTAGCAACATGAGAATCATTCTTCTTCTTATGAGAACTCTCCTTCTTTTCTTGCTTCTTCTTTTGCTTCTTCCTCTCCTTCTTGATAGCATCTTCATCATCACTATCATAAGGACACTTTGCAATGAGATGATCCTTGCTATGGCATCTAAAGCATCTCATGGTATGCTCATTCTTCTTGGATGAGTTCTTCCTTCTTCTTGCACGAAAGCCTTTCTTCTTCATGAACTTGCCAAATTGCTTGACAAAGAGAGCCATCTTCTCATCAATGTCATCACTATCACAAGAGCTTGAGTCTTCTTCACTTGATGATTCAATCTTGGATTTGCCCTTGGATGTGGTGGCTTTGAATGCCACACTCTTCTTCTCATCATCCTTCTTCTCACTTTCCTTCTTCTTCTTTTTGACCAACTCCTCTTTCTCATCATCTTCTCTATATGAATCATCGGTCATCACTTCTTGGAATACTTGTTGAGGAGTTGAATCCTTCAATGTAGTCTTCACTAGCACGGTGATCAATGTGTCAAATCTCTTGGGCAAGCTTCTCAAGAACTTCATAGAGAATTGGTTGTCCTTGACTTCCTCACCAAGTGCCTTGAGCTCATTGACAATGACTTGCAATCTATGAAACATCTCCGGTACACTCTCATCATCTTGCATCTTAAAGCTTGAAAATTTTTCTTGCAAGATATATGCTTTTGCGGTCTTTGTGCCTTCGGTGCCCTCAAATATTTCTTCTAGCTTGGCCCAAGCATCATGTGCAACTTCTATGTTCTTTACTTGCTCAAATGTCTTATCATCTAATGCCTCATGAAGAGCACTAATGGCAATATCATTGCATTGAAGCTTCTTCTCCTCCACCGGTGTAGGTGCTTCCGGATTAGCAACTTCAAATTTTGTTTCGGTGACCTTCCACACTTCTCTATTGATTGACTTGAGGTGTGCGGTCATCTTAACCTTCCAATATGCATAATTTGTCCCATCAAAGTGAGGTGCCTTCTTGGTGTTGTTGATGTGCAAGCTTAATTGAGCCATTTCTTTTTCACCGTAGGTTGTTAAGCCTCAAATAAACGGTGCCTCGGCTCCGATACCACTTGTAAGGTCCAAAAAGGCTAGAGGGGGGGTGAATAGCCTATTTAAAATTCTACAAGCTTCACTAAACAAACACGTTAGTATAAAAGATGGCTAAACTAAAACTAGCACTAGCTCAACTACACTATGCAAGCCACCTATACAATTCTAGTGAAGCAAGGCTATGATCTCTAATACACACCAACAAGGCTAAGTCACTAAGCTACTTACTCCTATGTGATAAAAGCTATGCTAAGCAAACTACAAAAGAACTAGTACAAGAAAGTAAAGAGTAAGTGACTTGATTCTTATACCAACGATGTAGAGAAGTAATGCACTTGAAGAATCAATCACAATTATCAACCACAAGAGAAATCCTCGGCAAAGAGATGACACAATAATTTTTACCGAGGTTCACTTGCTTCCCGGCAAGGTACTCCTCGTTGTGGCGATGCACCCACTTGTCGGTTCGCGAGCTAATCGACTATCAAGAGTCGAGCCCTCGGTGGGCGCCACACAACCGCACACAAGATGGGGATCCTCCAAGCCACGAGCTCCACTAGAGTATCCAATTTGCGAACTCCCGCGGGGAAGGATCAAGAACCCCTTACAACACTTGGTGAGGGCTCCAACAATCTCCAATTGCGAGCTCAATCACCTCCGCTGCTCCAAGCCGTCTACCGTGTCGGGAAACACAGAAGAGTAACAAGAAATCCGCAGCAACTCGAAGATCAAGTGCCTCTAGAATGCAACTCTCAAGCAATGCACTTGAATCTCACTCAATCTCACTCAAGATATGCAACTATGCAAAGAGATGAGTGGAGGGGTTGTTCTCTAGCTCAAAGGATGTCTCTAGGTCTCAAAATGTGCAAGAGATACCCTCAAACCCCGGACATCTTCTATTTATAGCGAAGGGGTACGCAGCTAGCCGTTACCGGACGACGCAGTTCAAATCGCGCTGACCGGACGCTCCGGTCAGGGTCACTATAGGACAGGTGTGAATAGTGCGTGTCAGAACTAGCCGTTGCCGTGACCGGACGCGCTCAACCGTTTGACCGGACGCGACAGTGCCAGCGTCCGGTCGCGTTCCAGTAAGCTCCCGTCGAGACCGGACACGTCCGATCACACGTGACCGGACGCCCCGCGCGTCCGATCAACACTCTGCCCCTCTGGACGCCTGACCGGACGCTCCGGTTCCGTGAGGGACCGGACGCGCCGGTCGCGCGCTCTACTTCAGCACACAAGAGAACTGACCGGATGCGCTGGTCAGGCCAGACCAGCGTCCGGTCACAAACCCTAGCGCCCACGCCGCGTTGAACTGACCGGACGCGTCCGGTCAAACCGAGACCGCGTCCGGTGCAGCGTCCGGTCACTGTTTTTCAGTGAAAACTAATTCGGACTTTCGCCACCTTTTCTCGCCTCCGGCGCAATAGAAAATAGGCATTTCATTTCCTCAAAAACGCCTGAATCCCGTGCTCGCACGCTCGGCTGGAGGGAGAGCGAACCCCAAACCCCTTATTACCGATTAAACTTCACCGCCTTCGCAAAAGTGCTAACACCACCAAGTGTACATCACCATGTGCATGTGTGTTAGCATTTCACAAACATTTTCAAGGCGTTATGTTAGCTCTCAACTAGATCCTAATGCATATGCTCAAGACATTGATCTAGTGGCACTTGATTCCCGAGCTAACCGTGATTGCCCCTCTTGATAGTCGGCTATGTATCCTAAATCCGGTCAATCACTTCTCTACTCATCTTAGACCGGCAAAAGGAAAATCCTATGGTTATACCTTTGCCTTGCGCTCTTAGATCCTTCTCTTCCACTTGATCATCATGTCCATCATATTATGTGCATCTCCACCATGATCGACATTTCATGTCCATGCACCATTTCTTTGTGATCTTGTGGCCACCACTCCTTGCCACGTACACCTTCATCACATGTGTTGCTTATGCCTAACTCAAAACACTTAACACATGGCATTAGCAACTTGGTGTCATTAATTATCAAAACCAAACTTGGGCTTTCACGAAGGAGTTCCCCGGGGTGTCCTCCCCGGTGTCGGCGTCGGGCTTGACCCCCAGGCCATCACAGACGGTGGTGATCGCACCCTGCAGCTACTGGGTCCTCTAGGTCTCGGCCTCGAGGAGGCTCTGGAAAGAGTTGGCAGACGCATGGGCAATCCGATTCTCCTTCTCTAGCTCTGAAACACGATAAAACAAATCAATACCCAACACGAGGCCTCGACGCCGTGGCCGTGACGACCATACTTACCCTCGGTTTGGGTCTGCAAGCCCACGACCTCGTTGCGGAGCCGCCCGCACATCCTCTCGAGCTCTTGAAGAGCGCCGTCCCTGTCACGAACGGTCGCCCTCAGCACCTCGATCTCCTGGCGAGCGGTCTGGAGAGCCACGTCCTTCTCCTAGACGGCTCCGTTCAGCGCCGTGACCTCGTCCTTCAAAGCGCCAAAACGAGCAGTGACCTGCTCGACCTCAACGTTGAGGGCATCGCACTGATGGCTGACCTGGGAAACGACCTCCTCGAGCTCCTTCACCCGTGCCGACAGGGGCTCGAGATCCCTGCGGGCCTGGGCAGCCTCCTCCCGAGCCTTGGTCGCATCTGTGCGTGCCACGGCCTCATTCGCCTAGGCCTGCATCGCCTCCTCCTTCACCGTTGCATAGGCGACGCGCAGCTCAGCCATCTCGGCATTCCGATCGGAAAGCCGTTTCTGGGCCTCCTAGACCAGGACCCGTTGCTGAGACAGCGCGGCCCACACGCCACTCTCATCCCGGATGAAGAGTGACTTGCGGCGGGAGTACTCCTTCAGCTCCTGATCACAATTCGAAAAAACCAAAAAGATTAAAAAGCCGAGGGAAAAAGACACCAAGAGAACCACGAAGAAAGCCGATGGGTCGAACATACCTCGGTGGCATCCCGCATACCTCGCGACACAGCCTCGGTTGCCACATGGAGCACCCGATCGAGGTGTCGGCGGACACCCTCGAGGTACTCCCAGCGGTGCACCTCGTCCCTATCATTCAGGGTTAAGATGGGCTCGGCGTCGGGGTTTGCGGCGTCCCTAAACTTGAGGGACGGCCCTCCACCTTGGTATCTCCGCCTCCGCCCGCGCGATGGCTAGCGCGGCGATATCTGGCCACGATGACCTGGTCGGGGCATCTCCTGGCCCTGCGGAAGGACCGGCCTCGCCCGATGTCCCCGCCTCTTCGACGGCCGTCGAGGCACCGGCTTGGTCCGCGGCCTCACCCTCCTCGACCCCGACCACTTGTTTCCCCTTGTCAAGGGGGGAGTCATCGAGGGTAAGGTCCACGGTCACGGGCGCCCGCTCCTCTGTGAGGGCCGGCCCCTCGATCACCGGCACCTCAGGAGCCGGCGCCTTGACCGCCGGCGCCTCTTCTTCTGGAGCCTCGGGCGGGGGCCCGGCGACCTCGACCTCCACCGTAGCCGTCGGCTCCGCCGACGGGTCTTGCTGCGGCTGCGGCCCCCTCGCCTCTGCCGCCTCCTGTCCCGCCGCCGGCGGGACTTCCTCCATAGCCACGACCGCACCCGCTCGCTCCGCGTCACGGACGGATGCCTCAGCCGTTGTGGCCTCGACGGCAGCCTCGGCCATCGGCGACGGCCTGGGCTCCGCCTCGCCCGTACTGGGCGCCACCACCTTCGCCGGTCCTGACCCCTCCGCGGTGGGGTCAGAGCCAGCAACCGCCGAGGCGCTCGACGCCGCTTGGGCCGCCCCTTGCTGCTGTTGTCGCAGGCGTTCCTTCGCGGCCTTGACCCGCTGAACCCAGGCCGCATCTTGCTCCGTCGTCCGGTGAAGGACGGCGGCGCTCGCCCGCAGCGACTTCACGGGGGTAGGCCCCATCGGCTCCGCCTTCTGCTTTAACCTGCAAAGTGAGAAGGAATGTCAGCGAACGGATCCAGAGAAAGGCGGAAGAATCAAGCAAAACACTTACCCAGAAATCGGCACCAAGGGCCTCGACCCCGTGCGATCTGAGCCTCCCGGGGCGGCCGACGGTGGCCTCACGGCGGCCCCACCAGCAGGCCGGGCACTCCTTGGGGCCCTGGCCGGTGCGCCGCCCTGCGTCTTCTGTGCCTCCGAGGCCAGCTGGCCTCGGGTCCTCACGCCCACCGATGCCGCCACCGATGACGACGCCAGTACCACCGTTCCAGCCTCCGCTCGAGCTTGCGGGGCCTGGGCTGGTGCAGGCATCCCCGTCGACCCCTCCTGCTGGGTCCGGGGTGAAAGCATCTAGGCCCCCAAGTTTGGTTTCGGTAATTAATGACAACGCTTTATTACCATGACTAACGTGTGTTTTGCAGAAACTTGGTAAGTTAGGTCATGGAGGTGATAACTGCTTTGAGCACTGTGGCATTCGTGTCCCTTGATGGAAATCGTTTCGGTTTTCAAAAGAGTGACGTCAAGATTAAGGACGGTTAGTTCCGGATGACGAGGTGTTGAGACACATTCGGAATAGTCGTTAGGATCTTCGTCTTTCTCTTTTTGCCGTACTATAAAGGGGGGCATGAATGAGTAGCTTGACCTAGGCGAGTCCTATGTTTAGGTGTGGTGCACACTTGTTAAACTTGGCGCTAGGCAACCCTAGAATAGCTCAAAGTTCAGTTAGAAGCAACTCGGTTGAAGTTGCGACGCGTTTCGAGAAGTTTCGGGCTGTTTTCCAGTCACCGGACACGGTCTTCGGGAGCACCGGACGCGTCCGGTCAGTACGCTACCGCGCTAGGGTTTCGGCCTTGACCACCGGACGCGGTCCTCGCGAGGACCGGACGCGGTGGTCAGTGGCTGACACGTGTCACTCTGGGAGAACGCCCGTCGGACGCGACCTGGACTTGATCGGCGAGTCCGGTGCGAGTCCAGTAAGGTCCAGAGAGGACCGGACGCGTCCGGTCTTCAGCCATCGGACGCGGCCTCGCGTCCGGTGTGAGTACAGTAAGCACCCTTGCACGTCGGACGCGTCCGGTCACCCCTGACCGGCGCGTCCGGTGGTTTAGTTCAAAATCGCGTTTTGACCGTTACGGGCGACCGGCGCGTCCGGTCCTTTGCACCGGCGCGTCCGGTGACCCCGTGTCAGAAAATAACGGTTCGTTTTCTTTGAGGGGTGTATAAATACAACCCCTCCACCTCTTTTAGAGGTCTCTTGCTCATTCAAACATCTGAGAAAACCCTTTAGAGTGCAAGGGAGTGCAAGAGCTCTAGTGAGGATAGAGATTTGAGAATCAAAGTTTGAGATTCCTCACTAGTGATTAGAGAGTAGCAAGTGTGCATCCATCTCCTCATTTGGGCTCGTTGTGGTCAAGTGAGAGTTCTAGCTTGTTACTCTTGGTGATCGCCATCACCTAGACGGCTTGGTGGTGATTGGGAGTTTGGTGATCATCCGGCGGAGCTTGTGGATGACCCAACTCAAGTTGTGAGCGGTTTTGGGTGATTCGCCGCGACGGAGTGTCGAAGAATCAACCCGTAGAGAGCACTTGATCCTTGCGCGGATCAAGGGGGAGCGACACCCTTGCGCGGGTGCTCCAACGAGGACTAGTGGAGAGTGGCGACTCTCCGATACCTCGGAAAAACATCGCCGTGTTCCTTGCCCCTTTACATTCAAGCAATTACTTTCTCGTACTTACTTTCATTGCTTGTTTTACATTCCTAGAATTGCCATGCTAGACTAGGATTGGAAACTAGGGTGCAAAACTTTTTAACGGTAGACTCTCTAGGAACACAAGTAGGCACTAGGGGTGAATTCCGGCTTGTAGGATTTAATTCTTGCAATTATTTTTTAGAAAAGCCCAATTCACCCCCCCCCTCTTAGGCATCTTGATCCTTTCAATTGGTATCGGAGCCGTGTTGCTCCTAATTTAGGCTTTACCGCCTAGAGCAAGATGTCTAACGGGGAAGGACCACCTCCCACCTTTGAGGGGGATGATTTTCCATATTGGAAAATCCGCATGGAGGCGCATCTCGAAGCCATAGATGTCGGGTGCCTTAGAGCCGCAACCCAAGGGCTTCCCGCTATCAAGGATCCCGCAAACCCCACGGGTGACGAGGAGAAGTACGACCGGTGGAATGCAAAGGCCAAAAATGCACTCTACCGGGGCTTAGGCAAAGATATCTTCAATCGTGTGCGTAATGCAAAGAACGCTCATGATTTGTGGCAAAATCTTTGTGCTCTCCATGAGGGAACTAAGAGTGAGCGTGAGGAACGCTATCATATTGCTTTAAAGAAAATTAATTCTTTTGAGATGCTCCCCAAAGAAAGTGCTAATGACATGTACACTCGCTTGAATGTTCTTGTAGAGGACCTCAATGCTCTTGGGCTCACTCAAATGAGTCAATCGGATGTTGCAAGGAGGATCTTGAGTGTGCTTCCCGTTGAGAAGTATGGTCACATTGTCACCGTGCTTCATCAAAGTGATCTCTCCACCGCAACACCGACTCAAGTATTGGGGAAGATCAATGCTCATGAGATGTATATGCACATCACTCCGGAAGAGGGCTCATCATCTTCCAAGAAGAAAGACTTGGCCTTCAAAGCTAGCCATGACAAGAAGAAGAAGAAGGGCCAAGCCATGATCGTGCAAGAAAGCTCAAGTGAAAGTGATATCGATGATGAATCACTTGCACTCATGGTGAGGAAGACCACCAAGATGCTAAAGAAGCTCAACAAGAGTGGCATCAAGTTCGATGGCAAGAAAAAGAAATTCTTCACAAGTAGCAAGAGAAAGCCCATCTCGGAGATGGATTGCTACAATTGTGGTGAACTTGGCCACCTAGCTCATCAATGCCCTAGACCACCAAAAGACAAGTTCAAGAACAAGAACAAGGGCAAGAAAAATGATTCAAGTGATGAAGAAGATGAGAAGAAGAAGAACAAGCCATACAAGAAGAAGGATGGCAAGAAGAAGGAGTTCTACAAGAAGAAGAAGGGTGGAAAGGCTTATATTGTTGGTGATTGGCTCACCGACATTGAATCATCTTGTGGCTCCTCCGAAGATGAGAGCGATGATGAGAAAGAGAAGGTTGCCGCATTTGTGATGGGGCCATCATCTTCACCGACATCTTCACCACCACCTTCACCGCCTTCTTCACCATCATCGTCCACTACTCACCTATGCCTTATGGCCAAGGGTGAACGAAAGGTACAAAACCATGATAGTGATGATGATGATGATAGTGATAGTGATGATGAATTTGATGCACCTTCTTATGATGAACTTGTAAAATTGCTAAACAAGTACACTAAAATCATAAGAAGGACTAGAAGTGAAAATGATGATCTTCAAAATGAAAATGAATCACTCTCATCTAAGCTTGAAAATGCTCAAAAGACTAGTGGTGAGCTTAGAGATCAAAATGAAATTATGTCTTCTACTCTCAAGGAGCTCAAAACCTCTAACAAAGAGCTTAGAGATCAACATGATAAACTTGAGAAGAAGCATGATGAGCTCATCACTAGACATAGCTCTCTAAAAGACAAATACACCACATTAAAAATTGACTATGATAGTCTTGTGGTTGCTAATGAACTTGCTCTTGAGACACATGATGCTACTAACCATCTTGTTAAGTGTGATATAGCTACATCATGTGATGATTTGATCATTGAAAGCATTGAGCAAGGTTCTAGTGGCAAAGGCAAGAGTGTGGTTGAGTCATGCAACCATGATGATTATGCCAAGATCAAGTGTGAGAATGAGAAGCTTGCAAATGAGAACAAGAAGCTCAAAGGTTTGATGGCTCTTGAGAAGTCAACAACAAATGAGTCACTCATTGAAGAGAACAAGAAGCTCAAGCAAGAAAAAGAGCATCTCAAGACCGGCCTAAGCAAGTTCACAAGAGGCCAATATTTGCAAAGTGAGCTCCTCATGAATACCGTAATGAAGATGGATAGAAGTGGTATTGGGTACTTGGCAAATCAAGAGAAGAAAGCAAAAGCTCAACAACAAAGCAAGTCAAAGCCCAAGCCAAAGAGATGTGTTGAGTGTGGTCAAGCAGGTCACTTTGCTCATGAATGCAAAACTCCACCACCACAACCCTTGCCCAAGCATGCTAGACCCTTTGCCTTCAAAGCTCATTACATGCTAAGAAAAGATTCAAATGGAAAGATGAAAGTCATGTTTTTGGGTCCCCCAAACAAGAATAGGCCGAAGAAAATATGGGTTGCCAAGTCACTAGTTGAGAAAGTCAAGGGCCCCTCTCAAGTTTGGGTCCCTAAACAAAAAGCTTGATCTCTTGTGTGTAGGTGAACTACAAGACTGGTGGATCTCATTGGGTTATTGATAGTGGTTGCACTCAACATATGACCGGTGATCCTCGTATGTTCACCTCCATTGAAGAGAATGGGATATGTCAAGAGAAGATCACATTTGGAGATAATTCAAAGAGCAAAGTCAAGGGTATAGGCAAGATTGCAATATCAAATGATTACTCACTCTCAAATGTGCTCTATGTTGCTTCATTGAGTTTCAACTTGTTATCCGTTGGGCAACTTTGTGACCTTGGCTTCCAATGCTTGTTCACACCAAATGAAGTTGAAGTTTCAAAGATAGATGACAAGCAAGTGATATTCAAAGGCTTTAGATATAACAATCTTTATCTTGTTGACTTCACCTCCGAAGATGCAAATTTGATGACATGTTTGTTCACCAAGACCTCACTTGGTTGGCTTTGGCATAGGAGGCTTGCACATGTTGGAATGAGCACTCTCAACAAGCTATTGAAGAAAGAACTAGTAAGAGGGTTGAAAGATGTGAAGTTTGAAAAGGACAAACCTTGTAGTGCATGTCAAGCGGGCAAACAAGTTGCAAACACTCATCCAACCAAGGCTTTCATGTCAACCTCAAGAGTGTTAGAACTTCTACACATGGATTTGTTTGGGCCTACAACATACAAGAGCTTGGGTGGTAATCTCTATTGTCTTGTGATAGTGGATGACTACTCAAGATATACATGGACTTTCTTCCTTCATGACAAATCCGAAGTGGCAAGTTGCTTCAAGAAGTTTGCAAAGAGAGCTCAAAATGAATTTGAAGTCAAGATAAAGAAGATTAGAAGTGACAATGGCAAAGAGTTTGACAACACCAACATTGAAGCTTATTGTGATGAAATTGGAATCAAGCATGAGGTTTCTTCAACCTACACTCCTCAACAAAATGGTGTAGTTGAGAGAAAAAACCGGACTTTGATCACCCTTGCAAGAACAATGTTAGATGAGTACAACACTCCGGAAAAGTTTTGGGCCGAGGCAATCAACACCGCATGCTATGCTTCAAATCGCCTCTTCCTCCAAAAGTTTCTTGGCAAGACCCCCTATGAGTTGCTTAATGGGAAGAAGCCGGACGTCTCATTCTTCCGGGTGTTTGGTTGCAATGCTACATCTACAAGAAGCGTCAACACCTAGGGAAGTTTCAAAGACGTTGTGATATTGGTTTTCTTGTTGGTTACTCATCAAAGTCCAAAGCATATAGAGTATTTAACCATACCACCGGTTTGGTTGAAGAAACATATGATGTGGAATTTGATGAATCTAACGGCTCCCAAGGAGCAATTGAGAATTGTGATGATGTAGGTGATGAACCCTTGAGGGAGGCCATGAAGAACATGCCCGTGGGAGACATCAAGCCAAAGGATGATGAAGACGATGTGCAAATCATTGATCCACCATCTTCATCACGTGTGCCTCAAGATGATGACAAGAATGAGAGAGTTGAAAATGAAGATACTTATGTCTCTCATGAACAAGCCGAGGCACAAGCACAAGATGTTGATGCTCCCAATCCACCTCCTCAAGTGATTGATAGAAGAAACTCACCTCTACTTCAAGCTCATCCACAAGAACTCATCATAGGGAGTCCTACAAAGGGAGTAATGACTCGATCTCAAAAGCTAGCTTCTTTCGTTGAACATCACTCTTTTGTCTCTTGTGTTGAACCTAAGAATGTAGAAGAAGCTCTTCAAGATCCGGATTGGGTGAATGCCATGCATGAAGAATTGAACAACTTCACCCGCAACCAAGTGTGGACACTTGAAGAGCATCCTAAAGGTGCAAGAGTCATTGGAACCAAGTGGGTGTTCCGAAACAAGCAAGATGACCAAGGTAGTAGTGAGGAACAAGGCAAGACTAGTTGCAAAGGGGTTCTCTCAAGTTGAAGGCCTTGATTTTGGAGAGACCTTTGCACCCGTTGCAAGACTTGAAGCCATTCGTATCCTCCTTGCATATGCATCACATCATGATATGAAATTATATCAAATGGATGTGAAAAGTGCATTCTTAAATGGCTTTATAAATGAACTAGTCTATGTCAATCAACCTCCCGGGTTTGAAGACCCTAGATATCCTAATCATGTTTATAGGTTGTCCAAGGCGCTATATGGGCTCAAGCAAGCCCCTAGAGCGTGGTATGAGCGCCTCCGGGACTTCCTCATTGAGAAGGGCTTCACCATCGGGAAGGTCGACACCACTCTATTCACCAAGAAGCTTAATGGGGAGATCTTCATTTGTCAAGTGTATGTTGATGATATCATCTTCGGGTCAACAAATGAAGATTATTGCAAGGAGTTTGGTGAATTGATGTCGAAGGAGTTCGAGATGTCAATGATTGGTGAGCTCACATTCTTCCTTGGTTTTCAAGTCAAGCAAATGAGAGAAGGGATTTTCATCTCTCAAGAAAAGTATACCAAGGATCTTCTCAAAAGATTCAAGATGGAAGAATGCAAGCCAATCAAGACCCCAATGCCATCAAATGGACATCTCGACCTAGATGAGGGAGGTAAACCGGTTGATCAAACTCTCTACCGTTCTATGATTGGTAGCTTGTTGTACCTTACCGCATCTAGGCCCGATATCATGTTTAGTGTGTGCATGTGTGCTCGCTTTCAAGCGTGCCCTAAAGAACCTCACTTAAGTGCCGTAAAAAGAATCCTAAGATATCTTAAGCACACCCCAAGCATTGGTCTATGGTATCCCAAAGGAGCTAGATTCCAACTAGTTGGCTATTCCGACTCGGATTATGCCGGTTGCAAAATTGATAGAAAAAGCACATCCGGAGGGTGCCATTTGCTTGGGAGATCCTTAGTATCTTGGTCATCTAAAAAGCAAAATAGTGTGGCTTTGTCCACCGCCGAGGCGGAATACATTGCCGCGGGGGCTTGTTGTGCACAAATCTTATATATGAAACAAACCCTCCTAGACTATGGAGTTGTTCTTGAAAAGGTGCCACTTTTATGTGACAATGAAAGTGCCGTTAAAATTGCTAACAATCCGGTACAACACTCTCGCACCAAGCACATTGATATCCGCCATCACTTTCTAAGAGATCACATTGCTAAAAATGACATATCACTAGAAGGTGTACGAAGTGAAAATCAATTAGCGGATATCTTCACTAAATCTTTGGACGAGGCTACCTTTTGTAGGCTAAGAAGTGAACTTAATGTGCTTGATTCAAGTAACTTTAAAAAATGAGCGCGTGTTGTCCCTTGCATTGCATTGTATCATATGTCACGTTTACTTTATTGCAATGCATTTAGGGCTTGGCTAACACGGTTACGATAACCCTCCTTTGGAGGAGTGAAGAAGCCTAACCGTGGATCAAACTTGACAAGCAACCTAACTTTACTTTCTTGTATTGCATTGCATATGCATGGTTGTTTGTTTGTCGTTTCTTTTCGGTTTAGCTTTGAGCAACCTCTGTGTTCGTCCATGAATAGAGAGAGCATTTGACGCTCCTAAAGGTCCAAAAACTCTATTGCATGGCCATACGTTGCTCCTCGGGTGTTTATTGCCTATTTTCGTAAAAATAATACTAGCCTAAGGCAAAATATTTTAAAATTTTGAGGGTTTGAGTGAGGTCACTCATATCAGGTTCCAATTGGTGTTTTTTTTTGAGTCTCTTTGAATTGGAACTTGATTGGGAGAAGTCGCGTCGAAGTTCGGAACGAAGAATGGCGAAAAACAGCGACCGGACGCTGCACCGGACGCAGTGTTGCTTCACCACCGCGTCCGGTCCCGGCGTCCACCAGCGCGTCCGGTCATCCAGAAGACAAAGTCCAGACCTTGGCACCGGACGCTGCACCGGACGCGCCTCTGACGACCACCGCGTCCGGTCCCGGCTACCACCACCGCGTCCGGTGCTCCGCGATGAATTCCCGAGCACTCAGCGACCGGACTCTGACCGCGTCCGGTCAGTCCACACCGGACGCGTCCGGTCACTCCAGGCGCTTACTGGAGTGTCACCGGACGCTGCACCACCGCGTCCGGTCATTTTGACCACCGCGTCCGGTGATACCGTATCGAGCGGATCTCAGCCCTCATAAAACCGATTCGTTTTCTGTCCTTTTCTTCATCCGCCGCCGCTCGCCTGTTCTCGTCGTCCCGCCGTGCCCTAAGCCGCCGATTCGCCAGAGCCGTCACGCCCCTGCCGTCCTCCTCCTCTCCGGCGACTCCTGCGCCCCTTGCCGCGCCACCTCGCCCCCGGCTCGTCCGCTTTTGCGCCCTCGCACGGCTCCGTGCCCGCTGCTCGCCGCCGCCGCCGTTATCCGTCGCGCCTACGCAAATCCACCTCGCCGCCGGCCGCCAATCACCACCGTGGCTCCCCTGCAGCTGCCGCAGCACCCCCGTGCGACCGGGCACCTTGATTCCATCCTTTTGGCCGCGGTTTCCATCTAGGGTTTTCCCCTAAACCCGATGATGAGGACATCGCCAGGATGGAGTCGAGGACGACTCCAATTCAAGAAGGGGAGGATGATGAGGACATCGCCACGCTGGACACACCGACGCTATGGTCTTCCCCAAGTTGTAATTCGTCTCCAACTCAGCTGCCACGTCACCCTCGGATTCAGCAGACACGTCGTCACTGTTTTGGTCATAACTCTCGCATACGACATCGAAATGGGGCGTTCTTGGATGCGTTGGAAAGGGGACGACGACGCCGTCGTTTTGGATCTGGTCCCAGCTCCAGAAGGTTCGTGGATCATTCTGTGTGACCACGACAAGGTGCTGTGTCACCTATTTGGGCCAACTTGGCCATGTATCGTGTCGGGCCTTAAGCCCAAGTTGTGGGCGCCCAACCCCTGGCCGTCCTCAACCCTAGGTCGAGTCTTAGACTATAAAAATAGCTGCCGCCGCTGCTAGACAATTGGGTTTTGTTTAGAGTTTAGTTTTCCTTTGAGAAACTGAATCGTTCATTGTAACTGTGGTGACAAATCCTTTTACAGTGATCCAGGGCCCCTGTTCTTGATCTCCTCCACTGTGTCGATTAGTCCTTTGGAACCGAGTTCTTGAACCCTCAACTGATATTCGCTTCATTCATATTTGCAATTTCAGATTGCGTGTTTTTACCTTCTTGCTTGTGTTCTTCGATTCGCTTGCAGGAAAAGCCTTCTTGGCGAGGTCAATCAAGTTGTGCTTGGTTGATAACCAACGGAGCAGTGGTGTAACGGTTGCGGGGTTCGAATCGTGTCTGATTTGAAGCCGGATCGCCAACGTCGAGATCTCCACAAGTCGAACTTACCGGTTACCTCTCGGAAGATCGGGCCTGTATCTCATCACCCTAGCTTAGGGTTTCCAACAACCCTAGCTCGAGGTAACGGCTCGTTCGATTTCCTTCGAGTCCTTTCCAAGTTCATCGCTAGGGCTTGCCATTGACCATAACTCTCCATTGCCTATCTCGATTGGTCGTTTCAGTGCTCGATCGCCGTTCTCGGGGGTTCTCGCGAACTAGGTCACCGCATCCCTTCACCGTCGTCTCGTCGATCCGAGGTAGCTTCGCGTCACGTTTCACTTCGTATCTCACGTGCTTGCTATCTAGGGTTTCGTATCTTTAGATATATATGTGCTTATTGTATATCTCTCTATTCCATACGTGCAGCGAGTCAGTCGGTGTGTCAGGTCTGATCTGTTCGCTAAATCCGAGGCCAAGCCTGCGGATACGGATTGAGGCCAAGCCTCTCGAGTGTCAGTTCATCATCTCACAGAGGTTTTCAGGCAGTCGATCAGTATGGTGCGTTGCAAGAACGCCGGTGGTGGTCCTGGTGACGGGGACAACAGTCCTCCCCGTCGTGATGAGATTGCGCGTGGTAAGCGCATCAAGATTGCAGCCAGGAAGAAGAGGAAGACACCGTCAGATGCAGAGATCGCTCAGGCTGTGGCAGACGCTGCAGAGCAGGCAGAGAGAGGTGGCAGACGCAGTGGCTTGCACATAGGCGAGCGTCGCTTTCATCTTGAAGGTCGACAGCTCGGCACTGAGGCTGCTGAGGGCACCGAGGCTACTGCACCTTCAGAGCAGATGTCAGTTGATCCACCCTCAGAGCAGACACAGGCTACAGAGACTACACCCGCTACTGAGTCTACCCAGGCCACTGAGGCTCCACAGGCCACTGAGGATACAGAGGAGCAGGCAGCTCAGTCTCCACCACGTCGTCGCTCCACACGTGCTCGTACACAGGTGACACCCAGGCCAGAGGGCCAGCGTCGTGGAGCACGATCTCCTCCCAGAGTTAGAGGGTCACTCCCGGTCGAGCACTTAGACCTGAGGGGTGCTTCAGCACGTCAGGTGAAGAGCTTGAGATTTGTGGAGGTCAGCCGATGGTTTCCACCTGTCAGAGATCCCAGAGCTTCAGAGGGTTTCTATACCCCACTTCAGGAGGACTTCTACAGGGCCCTAGTTGACAGTGGCATTGCTTTTAGACCTCAGAGGGTATGTCGACTAGAGGCATTGGTTGATGTTGTGGGAGAGCAGCTCCGTCCGCACCTGTCCTATCTGCCTGGCTTATCAGATCTTCTTGGACGGACAGGTGCTTAATGCGGCACATGGGTCAGAGAGTTCTATGCTTCACTGTGGATTGATCCTGCCCATGAGTTTATTCACTTCGCATTCAGAGGCCGCGATCACAGACTCTACAGCTCCAGAGCCCGAGAGATCCTCAGACTACCTGCTTATGACACGAGGATCCATCAGTTGTGCTATGGCCAGACTCCACCTCCCAGACGCCCTCACGGCGGTTTAGTGCCACCCACCGACCTGGTTCGACCCTGCTTTCGCGAGCCTTTTGGCGAAGGGTCACGTCGTACTCCTGCCAGCCTGACACCACTTGCCAGAGTCTTGGACGCTATACTCAGACGCACTTTACTGCCCAGACTTGGCTACAGAGAGGGACTGACGAGGATGCAGCTTTGGGTTGTTCACCACCTCATCTCACAGCGACAGTTTGACATCTGGGATCTTATCCTGAGTGAGATGGAGGACACCATTGCTGAGGGATTCAAGGGTAACCGTCAGCTTCCCTATGTCCACTGGATTTGTTTCATCATCAGATCTGCTATCCAGATGCCACCAGAGATCAGGGCAGAGATTGCTAACACTACTACAGCATTCCCTGATTATGATATTCGACAGCTTTGGGCTTCTGTCACTAGAGATCAGGCCCCAGCGCCAGGACAGCGTGAGCGCCCAGATGTTCCTGAGACAGCAGCTGAGCAGGACGCTAGAGTTGACGAGCTTGCCGAGGCAGAGCTCGCAGACCTTGAGACTCAGACTGCTGAGATACCTGAGGATGTCACTTCTGACAGCACTGATGAGGACTACCAGCCCATCCCCAGGTACCGGTCTCCTCGGTCTCACGACCACGAGGCCGGTGGATCTGGCTCAGCCTCCCGCTCAGACCCAGCCATGGTGGCTATCCTTGAGAGGTTGACCCAGGCTCAGGAGCAGCAGCAGCAGCAGATACAGCGCCAGGCACAGGATACAGCTGCAGCACTAGCACAGATTCAGGCTCGCCAGGACGAGTTTCAGAGACAGCAGCTAGAGATCCAGAGGCAACAGGTTGAGATGCAGAGACAGAGTCAGCAGCAGTGCATGGATCTTCTGCGGCATCTCATCACAGTTGGGGTTCCTCCGCCTGCATCTATCATGGCTCCGGCTTTGCATTCCAGTGGTCCGTCGAGTCAGGGACAGCCGAGCTTTCAGTTTACATCTCCACAGCAGCAGGTTCCCCAGTCTTTTCAGTCCCCGAGCTTCACTCCTATCCATACGGGGTTTACACCGTCAGACCAGCCTCGCCCGCATCTCCTGACAGGCACACCTATTGGTGATTTCAGTGCCACTTACAGCGAGTTGACTGGTCAGCCGACACCCTCGCACACGACTACGTTTCACACTTCGTCAGGGTTGTCAGCTCCCAAGGCAGTCGTTCCACCAGTGACAGGGACTGGGACTACAGAGACCCTCCCTTCTTCAGTTGCCTCGACAGATCCCCCAGCTACTGGCGCACTTCAGGCTCAGGTTACTCAGACAGATCCACTTGTTGCTACACAGTCAGTGCCTGTTCCTGCTCAGACCCAGACCGCTTCGCAGCCACGTGCTTCTTCAGAGGGTCAGCCAGATAGCTCAGACTCCGAGGGCGATTCACTTCACTTCGTGATCACTCCGCGCACCTCGGCACCCGACACGACTCCGTCTGTCCCCCCATCAGATTAGATTAGTTTTTTTGGCGCTTGATGCCAAAGGGGGAGAGAGAGTAGTTTCAGGGGGAGCTTGTTAGTGGGTTTTCGTTTTTCGTGTGCTACATTCTTGCATATCATGTTTATTTTCAGCATTGCATTCATGTGACATTGTCGTCGAGTCGTAAACTTTGAGTCTTAATGTGTTATTCGTCTCTGTGATTAATATATGTCACCGTTTTAGCTATAGCTCTAAGGTTGTGCTTCCGTGCCTTACTCCGATTACTTATGAGCTATATCTTTATGTGTACTAACGCTTTTTGTCTTATCTTATGAAGTACACTCTTTTGGCTTGGAGCACATAAGCAATTCCTAACCCTTTATGCTTATTGTCTTTTGCTTATGTGAACCAAGCATGTTCAAAAACCTTCACTCTAATCCATTGAAACTAAGTGTTGTCATCAATCACCAAAAAGGGGGAGATTGAAAGCATCTAGGCCCCCAGGTTTGGTTTCGGTAATTAATGACAACGCTTTATTACCATGACTAACGTGTGTTTTGCAGAAACTTGGTAAGTTAGGTCATGGAGGTGATAACTGCTTTGAGCACTGTGGCATTCGTGTCCCTTGATGGAAATCGTTTCGGTTTTCAAAAGAGTGACGTCAAGATTAAGGACGGTTAGTTCCGGATGACGAGGTGTTGAGACACATTCGGAATAGTCGTTAGGATCTTCGTCTTTCTCTTTTTGCCGTACTATAAAGGGGGGCATGAATGGGTAGCTTGACCTAGGCGAGTCCTATGTTTAGGTGTGGTGCACACTTATTAAACTTGGCGCTAGGCAACCCTAGAATAGCTCAAAGTTCAGTTAGAAGCAACTCGGTTGAAGTTGCGACGCGTTTCGAGAAGTTTCGGGCTGTTTTCCAGTCACCGGACGCGGTCTTCGGGAGCACCGGACGCGTCCGGTCAGTACGCTACCGCGCTAGGGTTTCGGCCTTGACCACCGGACGCGGTCCTCGCGAGGACCGGACGCGGTGGTCAGTGGCTGACACGTGTCACTCTGGGAGAACGCCCGTCGGACGCGACCTGGACTTGATCGGCGAGTCCGGTGCGAGTCCAGTAAGGTCCAGAGAGGACCGGACGCGTCCGGTCTTCAGCCATCGGACGCGGCCTCGCGTCCGGTGTGAGTACAGTAAGCACCCTTGCACGTCGGACGCGTCCGGTCACCCCTGACCGGCGCGTCCGGTGGTTCAGTTCAAAATCGCGTTTTGACCGTTACGGGCGACCGGCGCGTCCGGTCCTTTGCACCGGCACGTCCGGTGACCCCGTGTCAGAAAATAACGGTTCGTTTTCTTTGAGGGGTGTATAAATACAACCCCTCCACCTCTTTTAGAGGTCTCTTGCTCATTCAAACATCTGAGAAAACCCTTTAGAGTGCAAGGGAGTGCAAGAGCTCTAGTGAGGATAGAGATTTGAGAATCAAAGTTTGAGATTCCTCACTAGTGATTAGAGAGTAGCAAGTGTGCATCCATCTCCTCATTTGGGCTCGTTGTGGTCAAGTGAGAGTTCTAGCTTGTTACTCTTGGTGATCGCCATCACCTAGACGGCTTGGTGGTGATTGGGAGTTTGGTGATCATCCGGCGGAGCTTGTGGATGACCCAACTCAAGTTGTGAGCGGTTTTGGGTGATTCGCCGCGACGGAGTGTCGAAGAATCAACCCGTAGAGAGCACTTGATCCTTGCGCGGATCAAGGGGGAGCGACACCCTTGCGCGGGTGCTCCAACGAGGACTAGTGGAGAGTGGCGACTCTCCGATACCTCGGAAAAACATCGCCGTGTTCCTTGCCCCTTTACATTCAAGCAATTACTTTCTCGTACTTACTTTCATTGCTTGTTTTACATTCCTAGAATTGCCATGCTAGACTAGGATTGGAAACTAGGGTGCAAAACTTTTTAACGGTAGACTCTCTAGGAACACAAGTAGGCACTAGGGGTGAATTCCGGCTTGTAGGATTTAATTCTTGCAATTATTTTTTAGAAAAGCCCAATTCACCCCCCCTCTTGGGCATCTTGATCCTTTCACGGGGTAAGGCGGCCCCTCCCGTCGAGGGGCCCGCCTCCTTCTCCGTCTTCTCCTTCTTCTTTTTGTCCTCCTCCTCCTCCTCGGTCTCCTCGACCACGACGACCGAGGAGGACGCCCCCTGATGGGCTCCAACAGGGGGCGGATGTCGGGGAGGTCCCCCAAACCCGTCACGGCGTCATACCGTGACAGGGCATCGTCGTCTTCGCCGTTGCTGTCGTCGTTCTCCCCCGAGATCGTCTCAGAGGGCGACTCCGCCAGAGGGACCCCGTCGATGGTCTGCTGGCACCGGAGCTTCTTCAACGCCTCTGCCTCCTTGGCCTTGCGGATCGCCCGCTTCTTGGCCGTCTCCTTGGTTTGTTTCTTCTTGGACGCATGCTGGCGTCGAGCCTCCCGGGCAGGCTGATCCTCTGGGATTGGCGACCGTGTCTCCCGCAGTGCCGACAAATCCTGTGCGCCGGCCTCGACCAAATTAGCGGAATCCAAAAATAAACAAAACTAGCAAACGTACCAACCCAAAGATACTTACCACGGGCACGAACCCCTGAGTAGGTCTCATGGGGACCCGGTCGACCTCCTCCACCTTGGAGTTCCCGACCATCCGGCGCGCTCGCCGGAGGACCTCCTCGAGGGCGAGGGACTCGTGGGACATCCGGGTCCCCTCCAGGGATGCCTCTAGAGTCATCTGGTCGAGGCGGAGACGACGCCGGCACAGTGGCATCACTCTGCGGCGGTGGAAGGCCGTAGCCACCGCCGTCGCCGTCAAGCCCCGAAGGTGAAGCTGCTGCAGCGCCGCCAGCAGCGGGTCCAGGCGCGGCTTCTCAGCCTCTGGGACTCCGTAGGTCCAGTTGTCCTCTCGAGCGGTCAGCACTCGGCCGGTGTACCTCGGCAACTGATTTTCATCGTTGCGGAGGCAGAACCAACCCTCGTGCCAACCGCTGTTCGAGGAGATGAGGCGAGCCGGGATATACTGATCTGCCCGGCCCGACCTCACCTGAAGAATGCAGCTCCCTACTCGAGCCGCGCACAGGACCCCCTTCTCCCCCGCCTTCTTGGCGAAGAGCTCGGCCTTGAAGAGGTGAAGCCACAGGTTCCACTGCGGCTCCACCCCTAGGTAGCCCTCGCAGACCGCCGCGAAGATGGCGGCCTGCGCGACGGCGTTGGGGGCGAGGTGATGCAGCTCCATCCGATAGTAGTGGAGAAGCGCGCGCATGAAGATGGACGCCGGTACGCCGAACCCCCGCTCGTGGAAGTAGACGAAGCTCACCACGTACCCCTCAGGGGGCGCCGGCTCCCGGTGGGCAGGAGGCGGCGCAATCCACTCCGATTGCAACCGACTCGTCCTTGGATGCAGCAGCCCGTCCTCGACCAACTCCTCCAACCTCCTCTCCATCACTGAGGAGGTGGCCCAGTCGTCGGCGGGGAGGATTTGACTCTTCCCTGCCATTGGTGCTGTCGGGAGGGGGTGGGGCGAAGAGGATGCGGTGGCGGCGGCGATGTGGGCGGAGAACGCAAGGAGACAAGGGCTGTCTGAGGCAGAAGATTGCAAGAGCGCAAGGGATTGGTGGGGGACGCAGACCCTTAGGCTTTGATTTTATATGCCCTGGTGGAAGCCCAACGGCCGCGCGAAAAGGTAGGAACAGTTTCTCGCATTAAATGCGCCCACCTAACCATTTCCCCCACGTCTCGCAGGAGCCAGGCACGTGGCCGTCCCCCACGCCGCAACCGAACGCCACGTCGCCCACTACTGCGCCAATCTCGCCCTAAAAAGGCGCGCCTGGCTAACGGGCGGGGCGAGATCCGCAGACGGATATTCCTAGATGCCTGGTAACGGGCTCCGAGCCCACCATAAGTCTCGAGGGAGTGGAAGCTGGCCCTCAACCTGGGTTCGACAGCTGCCCTCGAGCAACAGAGCAAGGGACGACCAAGGGTGCGCCCGTACATGGCCAGGGCTCGAGCCGCGCTCTCAAGGCACCCCAGGACGTATTTGAGGCTGTAGGAGGAGGTCGATGTAGGAATCCCCTCGAGGGAGGCACCGAGCCCTCGGATCCTGTCGCAGGGAACCGACATCCACACGACCACTCCTTGGCATTTTTTGAGAGCGCCTCCGGGCCACGAGCCGACTCCTAACTACTGGAGCACGGACTCTCACTCGAATCTCCCCGCTAGCAGCTCACCGGAGATCGTCGGAACTCGCCCAAACAGGGGTAGTACGGCATTCCCCACCCCTCCTCCTCCTTCCAAAGGAGGAGCGTGAGGGTCGCACGATAAAAAGACGGACGGGACTCCGATCGACCTCGTGTGCGTGAGGCTCGGGGGCTCGACCGCAACAAATTATTCCCCAATAGAACGAACAAAAGACCTCGGAGGAGTCCCCACACTCCACCGAGGCCTCGGGGGCTACACCCGGCGGGTGCGCTCGCGCGCCCCCACCGGAAAAGGCTACGACGCTACAACTCCAGTTCAAAACAAACCTCTGGGAGAGTGATCGCACACTCACCCAAAGGCTCGGGGGCTACTGTCGGTACCAACAACATGGGGGTACCCACATCCATCAATAATAAAAAACTAAAATAACTGAAACCACGGCAGAACGCAGCCCACTTCAAACCGCGCGTCAGGTCCGTCTCGTACAAGGCCGGTTCGACGGAGTGCCTCGACCGCATCCCGTCTCTGACTCGTACGAGGCCCCCTCAACGGGGACGCCTCGACCGCGCCCCGTCCCGCATGACAAAGCACCTCGACCGCACTCCGACTCGCCCGAGGCCCGTCCGCCCACCGGAAAGACTCTGACTCGCGTGACCTCGGGTCGGAATGCTCGATCCACTCACTTCACCTACCCCAGGACAAAAGTCTGAGCATTTAATGCGATTACCTACTCCCACTTACCAGCATGACCGCAACCAGGAATGACGTGGGAGCAATGCTGGCGCCAGTCCCCACTGTTTCACCGACCATCCCGTGATGGGAAGTGAAATCTGTCACTATGCTCGCCTTACCGTGCACTGTTTATCGCCGATCACCCTCGAGGAAGAATACAACAAGGCCCGTACTCCCCAATCCCAAGGATTCGGCCTTATCCATCCGGTATCGACCCGGCCTCGACCCGGCCTCGACGCTCAGCACGGCTCAACAGGGAAGGAAGGACGGTATGGCACGGCGCTCCGGGTCATTTCACCGTCTCGTCCTCTACGTCACCGTGGTGTCCAGGGATGGCCTTCCATTCCTAGGGCACGTCGCCACAGTCACCTCAACAGGGATCGACAAAACGTCGCCTCAAGACTTCCGGCGTCCTGGCCTCCCCTTACCCTATAAAAGGGCAGGCCGGGCCTACAACGGGCAGGAGAAACAACCTGAGATAAGCACTCCAAGGCTCCCACACAGAGATCAACATCTCAAGCAATCATCCCTGTACTTTTCTTTTCCTTTGAGACCTGGGCTCGTTGCCCTCTCTCGCAAGCTTGTAACCCCTACGCAAGTACCTCGGTGCAAGGAAATACATAACTCTCTCCTCCCGCTGGACGTAGGGCCTTCTTTTGCCCGAACCAGGATAAACCCCCGTGTGTTCTCCTTGCATCACCATCTGGGAAAGGGACACGCAGCATCTACTCGTCGGTTTAGGACCCCCTCGGGACCGGACACCGACACAATGTATTATAATTTGATAGTATACAAAATAAATTCATTAAAAATGTTTTCACGTGCATCTATTTGGTGTAATAAAGATTGATGTTCTATCGTATAAATTTGTACAAATTTAGGATGATTGACAACAAAACTATCTTTTTTTATTACACTATTCATTGCGTTGTGAAGTTACCCCACTAGCCTTTCTATTCTAATAATTTTCAGTTGGAGGCACCTTCTACTATGGACCGTTAGATGACAGGTAATGAACAGTTCACAAAACTCGCAAACACCGTAGTTTCGTGTACCACTTCACCTCGTGCTCCACGCATACTGTCCACCTATGGATGCAGTTTCGTGCTCCGCTTTTACTGTCACACCCATGGATATAGCTTTGTGCTCCGCGCCTGCTGTTGCGCCCGTTTTGCTTCCCGCGCGCACGCGGGGACCTCTGCGCCCGAGGGGACCACCTTCGCCTGTGCCCCCTTGCCGCGCCTGCTCATGAAACACTTGCAATATAAAGCATTTGCTGCAACATACGTCCGAAACAAATGAAACAATTACAACATATATTTGCAACATGTGTATGTGGGCACTGCAACATATGCAACATCCAGATAAACGCTTGCAACATACGTTTGAAACAACTGAAACATTTCAAACATATACTTGCAACATACGTGCATAGCTAGTGCAATATATGCAACATCCAGATAAAACAATTGTAACATACATTTGAAACAGCTGAAACATTTAAAACATACACTTACAACATACATGTGTATTTTATGAATATTTTTTATGAATTTCATGCTGGGAGACTACCTATTCATAGCCTAAATTTTGGGGTAATAACGTTAGTACCAAAGATTGCTGATGCAGCCTGCATATAACAATACAGACCAATATGCTTGTTAAATGTGAGTTTTAAGATTTTTACGAAAGTATTAAATAATAGGATTTTAAAAGTGGCGGACAAGGTGATAGGACTGTCGCAGACGGCTTTTATTCCGGGTCGCTATATCATGGAAGGAGTAGTGATGCTGCATGAAACGATTCATGAGTTACATAGGAGAAAACAAGATGGTGTGATCCTAAAGTTAGATTTTGAGAAGGCCTATGATAATTTAAAATGGCCGTTTGTACAACAGGTTCTCAGGTTGAAAGGATTCTCACCAACTTGGTGCGAATGGATTGCAAAAGTTATGTCTGGAGGGAGTGTTGCAGTCAAGGTCAATGATAATATAGGCCACTATTTTCAAACCAAGAAAGGAGTAAGGCAGGGGGACCCGTTATCTCCAATCTTGTTTAATATAGTGGTTGACATGCTGGCCATCCTGATTTCCCGAGCTAAAAATAGTGATCAAGTTCATGGGGTTGTTCCACATTTAGTAGATGAAGGACTTTCAATCCTTCAGTATGCAGATGACAGTATCATCTTTATGGATAATGATCTAGAGAAGGCCAAAAACATGAAGCTTTTGCTATGTGCTTTTGAACAGCTATCAGGACTCAAGATCAACTTCCATAAAAGTGAATTGTTCTGTTATGGCACAGCCAAATCTAATCAGAATGAATATGTACAAATTTTTGGGTGTGATTTGGGGTCATTTCCATTCAAATATTTGGGAATCCCTATGCATCACAAAAAGCTCATGAATAAGGATTGGAAGCATGTTGAAGAACGTTTTCAGAAAAGGTTAAATTGTTGGAGAAGCAAATTGTTATCAGTCGGGGGAAGGCTCGTTCTGATCAACTCTATTTTGAGTAGTCTCCCCATGTTTATGCTTTCTTTTTTTGAAATACCAAGAGGAGTTCTAAAGAAGTTGAATTATTTTAGATCACGTTTTTTTGGCAGAACGACGAACATAAGAAAAAATATAGATTGACTAAGTGGGAGGTAGTTTGTACGTCAAAAGATCAAGGGGGATTGGGTGTTCTAAACCTAGGCGTGCATAATAGATGCCTTCTAAGCAAATGGCTCTTTAGGTTACTTAATGAAGATGGGATCTGGCAACAATTGCTTAGGAATAAATATTTGAGAGATAAAACTTTGACACAGGTTCAATACTTGCCTAGAGACTCTCAGTTTTGGGCTGGCCTCATGAAGGTCATGGAGGAGTTTTTGTCGTTGGGTAAGTTTGATCTAGGTGACGGGTCTCAAGTGCGATTTTAGGAGGATGTGTGGATAAGACCACGTCCATTAAAATCCCTCTTTCCCGCCCTATATAATATTGTGAGGAAGAAAAGCGCTTCTGTAAGAACGGTGTTCTCAACGACACCGTTAAATGTGGCTTTCAGGAGATCCCTGGTGGGTGGTAATTTGCAAGCATGGTATGAGGTGGTTGCAATGGTTGCAGATGCACAGTTAATAAACCACAGGGATCGTTTTGTGTGGGGACTTCATCAGAATGGTTTGTTTTCAGTCAAATCCATGTATAGAGCTGTCCTAACAGTTCAAGCCATACCCTATAACACATTAATTTAGAAACTGAAACTACCTCTCAAAATTAAAGTGTTTTTGTGGTACTTATATAAGGGAGTAATCTTAACAAAGGACAATTTAGCAAGGCGGCAGTGGCAAGGAGATAGAAAGTGTTGTTTTTGCTCTTCTCAAGAGTCTATACAACATCTATTCTTTGATTGTCATTTTGCTAAATTCGTGTGGCGAGTCATTCATGTTTCCTTTAATTTGTTACCTCCAACTAGCGTTCACAATATGTTTACAGGCTGGTTAGGTGGGATTAATAGGAAATTGAAAGCTAAGATATTTGTGGGTGCAAGTGCAATGTGCTGGACGATTTGGCTAACCCGCAACAATATAGTGTTTAATAAGGCCGCAGCACCTTCTTATTTGCAGGTTATCTTCAGAGGGACATACTGGACCCGGTATTGGTCTCTATTGCAGAAGGAGGAGGATCGCCAGATGATAATGATGGGCTGTAGGAGTATTGAGACAACCGCGATGGAAATATTTGCAAGATACGGATGGAGATTTAGTAACAGGATAGCTTTCTAGATGTCGACTTTGGAATTTTCTCTTTTTTTCTTTAGATCAAAACTTTATGTTTCTGATTGCGTGCCTATGATTTGCTTATGGTGTAATAATGAATAGCTATATGCATCGGTCGATGCAGAAGCTGGGATATTAATATATATTCCATTTTCTAAAAAAACATACATGTGTATAGTCATTGCAATATATGCAACATCATATCTACATTTGCAACATCCAGATGAAACATTTGCAACATACATCTGAAACGCACGAAATATACGGTTGCAACATGTGTTTATCTACTTGCTGCCTCCCAATGGACGCTTGTTGATGCAGAGCTTGACGCCGGCACCGAGCTCGATGCCACGTCGTGGAGGTCAGACCTCAGCTGTGCGGAGTGCGAGTCCGGACAGGAGGCGCGAGGTGCGGCGAAACATAGCACGAGGCGGGAGGCGGGAGGCACGAGCGGCGCGAGGCAAGAGGCACGGGTGGGGCGCGCGAGGCACGAGGCGCAGATGGGTCCATCCCATCCGGCTGGACGAACGCTTGGTAGATACCATTATCATTACAATAATGCCACGATAATTGCGTGGGCCTATTAACAAAGTTGGATCGATGACGACCCTCAAGTGCATGCCTCTTACAGATAGATGCTTTCAACATCGTCACGTTTCGAATTTCGCTCGCTTTTCTATTTGTTTGCTTGGCCAATCAATCGACTATAAAGACCTGATCTGATTCCAATCAAAATGTAGGTAGGCCGCACGTGCATACGTGCGTGTATACTTTGGACCATTGAGGGCGTACACTGAATAAGATGTGATATATATGGGATGGGATTGCGACGGCCGAGGAGCAACGGAGCATGCAGCAAAATAATTCAATTCGAGAATGAGCGCATTAGCACAAGGTTTAATTTCATTAATCACATATAGGTATCTAGTTAGGTTAGGTGCGTGCTTATATTCAATCAGCGGTTGGTACAAAAGAAAAATTCCAAGACGAATGCATGCATGTGTATATATACGAATTGTCGGCAAAAGCAAGCAGGCATGTAGCTGCTGCTGCTGCTGCTGCTGCCACAAAATCCGAATGATGTGTCTACTATTCGCCTGATGATTGCGTGCTGCACATTAGCTTGGCCGTCGGCTGTAGTACTGTTACTGTTAGTTAACGAGAATCATTCGCAACTCATTTGTAGTAAAGTAACGTAGCATAGCAGGTACTCGCTCCGTCCACACAAGAATGTAATTATGAGATGCGTGCCGGTCAATATAGAAGTTAGATCAAGTTTATAGTAAATACTATTAGTATTTATGTTTTTAAATAAATTTATTATGAAAATATATTTTATAACGAATTTAATGGTATTGATTTTGCATCTTGAATGGAAGTACTTTTTATATAAATTTAGTGAAAGTTCAAACTGTTTGACTTCGAGAAGCGAGAATTATATTCTTTTGTACACGGATGTAGTATATATTTTGTGATGTTCGTGATCACGTGGAGTTTTCCATTCATTGGAGTTCTGACTGAATGGTTTATGGATGTTCAGTAGCTTGGTCGCTGGGGTAACGATAAGGAAGCCTAGTAGCTACTAGTGTCGACAATTCCTTCAGTCCACACAAAATGTTGTGAAGATTAATATACATACAAATTAATGAAACAAAATGGCGACAAGACAGATCGTGAGATGGATCGATCGATCGAGACCTAGAACATGGAGCCATGTCCCTTTTGGCAGGAACAAGCCAAAGGACTGAAGCTTTTTGTCCTGCCTCTGTCTCAAATCATGGCCACATTTCTTTCTCCCACATGGACAGAGTCGACGATCCCTTGACGCAGCGATAACATTGCATCCGTCTGGACTCTGGAGACAGAATAAGTAGGGAATGAGGCGACGGTGACGAGGAGTCCATGGCACGCAAGAATCGACCATGATTGTCTATGATGCACATTCATAGGTCATATATAGACGTGCCAAATTGGCTCCTGTAATATATCCGTCGAAGATCAGTAGCATCTATCGTTCTTCCTTTACCCACATGCTGATCGATCTGCTCAAGAATGAATAGGGACGTGCAATGCACGCTGTTCGCAGAAATGCATGGTCTCCTCAAGGTGCATTGCTCCAAAATGCTCCTCGTTTTTTTTTCTTAGAGAGAATATAAATTTTTGCCTGCTCAAGTTATACTTTTTTTTCATAGAAAGAATAAATGTTTGCCTCATGTTTGTTCTGTTATGATAAAGACAAGTGGAAGCATCAATCGATATACATATGATAATTCCTCTCGAAAACAAAAATGAAGCATCACTATGAAAAAGAATTTAAGGTACAAGGCCAAAATTCTTGTCCACTGCAAGGAATGTAGAACAATAGTACGCATTAATTAATTATTGGTGCATTCGTAATCTAATAATGTACTAAATGCTGCAGATGATACTTGTGGCCAATGTGGATTTTGGTTGCATTAGTTTTGTGTGTACTTGCTCACTCTGGTTGGAACGTGTGAACGTGGTGCTGTAGAGCGAAATGACCTCTGTTGGCAGGAAGACTGTTTAAGATCAACATCAAGGATGGATATGGCGTGCATAGCAAATTAATTTGTTGTTATGAGAACACTAAACTAAATTGACCTAAGGCTCCTAGCAGAACAAGAAAAGAAAATGAACATTTGTTCTCTTAGTAACAATGTGTTTGTTCCTCCTGAGAACGTGCATGTAGTGTAGTGGTAGGGACGCAGGAAGCGCAACCTAAAAAAAACCACTCTTGTTAGTGGCATGTCTTGATTAGTTGAAGTTCGTGGTTTTTTCTCGACCCTGCATGCCAGGAAAAAAAATTTCATCTTCCCCTCAGGGTTCGTGGTCTTTTCTCGGCCATGCGGAAGAGAATCTTCTACCTTTCCGTCAATGTATTAGGAGAGATCCTACCCCGGGTCAAGTTTGGTTCCTACCCTCCCACTCAAGGAGGCATCTAGGCAGAGATATCCCAGGGCCAGGAACAACTCATAATGGTAATGATAACAATGTTTCACCTTGTTTAGTACTCCCCCCGTTTCAAATTATAATTCGTTTGACTTTTTTATCCCAAGTTTGACCGCCCTTCTTATTCAAAAAATTTGTGCAAACATAATCAAATTTAAGTCATTCTTGAAGGACTTTTGTTAATAAAGCAAGCCACGAATGATAACAATGTTTCACCTTGTTTAGTACTCCCTCCGTTTCAAATTATAATTCGTTTGACTTTTTTATCCCAAGTTTGACCGCCCGTCTTATTCAAAAAATTTGTGCAAACATAGTCAAATTTAAGTCATTCTTGAAGGACTTTTGTTAATAAAGCAAGCCATGACAAAAGAAGTCATATTTAGCACAAATTTTTAAATAAAACAAGTGGTCAAACTTGTGATAAAAAAAGTCAAACGAACTATAATTTAGAACGGATTTAGTATGAATTTTAAATCCGATTTAGCAGAGATCTAGCATTTAGGCCTAAAATTTATGATTTTCCTTGTCACTTGGACCGGAAGGATTTGTTTTGCATGGGCGCCCGCGTGTGTTTAGTTGCTAGGAGGCAATTGCACGGCTATCCAGGCGGACAAATTAAGGCGAGCTGAGCTCCCTCCACGCCACACCTTACCAAAAGCTTAATCAAGTGAACTAATCTAATAATTTCCAGGACAATCATTAGGGTTATGCACTGATGCACATGCCATTACATTAAACAACCTTTTAGTACCGAGAATTGAAAGAACAGAGGAATGAGCAACAGTGTATTAGAAATATGCTTTTTTTTAAAAAAAAAACAGCTTACCAACGCCATTATATTGCAACAGAAATGAAGTGAAAACCCAATAAACTCTTGAACTCGCACATCCAATCAATACAATATAATAAAGAACAATCCCCCCCCCCCCCCACCAAAGGCCAAAACTTGGAAAACCTTGAACTCAATTGAGCAGTGCCATAACCATTGCAGTGTGCAGTGCCTCTTCTTTTATATATACTCCTAATAAAGACAAGATTAACGAAGCTGCGGACGCCGGTGCACCGACAGAGGGCAGAAAGCGAGCGGTGGGAGGGAGGATCCGGCAGGACAGGGACGTTGGCAGTGGCCGAACACCCGCTCTGCCTCAACCCCAGTGGCCAGGGGATCGGACGGACGGCACCTCGCTGTTGCCTCGCAGTTGAGGCGTCGCGGGCCTGCTGCAAAGCCGGCCGGGCCGGACGGCGACCCCCTAGCTAGCGCGGCGACCGGTGTGTGTGTGTGTCTGTCTACGGCACGTCTTGCGCTGTCGGTTCGAGGCTTCTCGTCTCTGCGTTCCGTGTTGGCGTGCAACGATAGATTCTGCCTGCGTGGCATTGTACACACGCCGCAGATCTCTGCTTGTGTAGACGTGATATTGTGTGCCCAGCGAAATGTTCCGAGACCTGAAAACTTAAACAAACTTCCCGTCCAAGCTGAAGATATCCTTTTGCAGCCTCAAAGAAGCAACTGAGTAGATGTTTGCTCGCCGACAGTACGGTTCAGGCTTCAGCAGAAAGGCACAAGCACAGCCTACCTAGGCCTTGTTCAGTTCCCCAATTCTCTCCCCAAATTTCACTATGCAAAAAGAAAATTCCTCGTCACATCAAAATGTCGGCAAATGCATGGAATACTAAATGTTGATGAAATCAAAAACTAATTGCACAGTTTTGTTGTACTTTACGAGATGAACATTTTAAGCCTAGTTAGTCAAAATTTAGATAATTTTTACCAAATACAAACGAAATGCTACATGAATTCTGATACAGTATTTTTCTCCCCAATTCTCTCGTCTAAACAAGGCCCTAGCAAAGCAACAACAATTGCATTGCAACTGCCTTCCAATGGGCAGAGCTACTGGGCTAGGCTGCGTCAACGAAACATAGCAGGCCAAAGTTACCAACGACAAATGTCATGTCCCGACCTTTGCATTTGCTGCCAATACGCCGTTATATAGGGGCTGTTTAGTTCTCGAAAATTTTTGGAAAACGCTATTGTAGCAATTTCGTTGTTATTTGATAAATATTATATAATTATGAACTAACTAGACTTAAAAGATTTGTCTCGTGAATTTCATCTAAACTGTGTAATTAGTTTTTTTTATCTATATTTAATGCTTCATGCATGTGTCTAAAGATTCAAACCAGAATCTAGCTCACTGGCAGTGAGATACCGGCCAATGGAAACTTGCAGAGAACTCAAGCTTGTGAGGTTTCCCATCCGACATCTTTCATTTTTTCATCTGGTGTAACAACTTTCACTATACAGAGACAAAGATCATACAACCTTCATCTAGTGACTAGTGAAACAACAAAAGGCAGCTTTCAGCCTTTTTTTTCTTTATACTTGTCATCACCAAACTGTCTATGAACAAAAGGATTAAGGTGCATGAACAAAAGAAGAAGAAAAACGAAAAGGATATCTGCAGCACACAGCATTTTCCGCAGCATCACCCACGGCCGGACAAACTCAACCTCACGCCAGCACATCTATGTAGCTGTTCCGTTGCTCTAGGGTTGCTTTATCGTAAGCTCGGCTCTCAGATGCAGCATCCCGTCGATGAAGAAGAGGCTGTCATCCGCCATGAACGTCTGCCATGGGATTGCAAAGAGATTCCTGTACCCAACTGCCTTTCCACCGGTGAATGTGTAGTTACCCTTGTACTTGCTCACAAACTCGCCAGATGGTCTCGTCCTTGCAGCAAACTCATAGTCCACGGTCACGCTCATTGAGCCCTTCTCTTGCATCCCCAGGAAGAGGCCAAAGCAGTAGAACGTGCTTTGCTGCTCCATGTTGCAGTGAGCTGAGAGGAAGAAGCCCTGCCCTGCGAGGTGGAACGCTTGCGAGTATATCCGGCCTGCAGGAAAGAGTCGAGAGCACTCCTCGCGCTTGAGGTCCAAGTATGCTATGCACTGTGGGTAGGGACGATCAAACTCAACGACTTTGAGTGGTCTGTACTTGTAAGCCCGCTCAGCGAATTTCCGACAGGTTATTGTGTCCACTGCAAGAGCTCGTTGCCGGTGTGGTGCATCAGCTTTGTACAGAAGAGCCTCGGTGACACACTTGGTTGCTTGCTCGTGGTCTATATCCGTGCACGTTAGGACCTTCCGCAGCTTCCTACATGTCATGTGACTGAATCGCACAAGTGGGAGCAGCCGAGAACTAAGGATCTCACGTCTCTCTTCTGATTTCGGGTATTGTGCACGGGCCCATCTGAGCAAGAAGTCATAGATGGTATCTTCAGATGCCACCTGGAGGTCATTGCTTGACAAGATGGCTTCAATTCCAGCAAGAGGGATGTTCATCACTTCATCTTGGAACCTGAAATGAGGAAAAAAAAATCACCTTTAATATGTTCACAATGATCTTATCAGAACAATGTTGGGCTAAACTTTCCATAAAAGTAAAAATAGTTCTACATCCAATGTATATCACTCACTTAGTCAAATCCTTGTATTTAACAGCAAGGAAATCCTTAGCTGCATCTGTCAGAGGTTGAACTGCAGCTGCCATTGAAATTGAGCAGGGGAGATCTAGGTAGAGAAGTGCAGATTCTGTGGTCATGGGCAAGCTTGTGAGCAACTGGCTGCAGTACCTCATGCACGAAACAACCTCAAATTTGTCGGCAGCCATCAAGATATCCAGCAGAAGAGTGGGCTCAGTAGTTGTCAACTTTCCACTATACATAAAGCTTAAAAGCTCCATGAGGGCAGTTTCCTCTGTTCCAAGAGAATTAAGAGAAAAAAAAGGATGACGCACAAAGCAAATATCCACTAGAGAATGATTTCTCTCTCTTTTGTGTGTGCGTATGTATGGCAACTGGTTCTCAGAGAACAAATGACGAAAGCTGTACATAAAATGTTCTTTGCATATATAAGCAGGATGTTCTAGTTTCCTAAAGTTGTCACATTACCTGAATCAGTAATTCTAAGGGTTGCATGTCTCTGATCCGATTCTTTCATGCCGTTTGAGAAAAGCTAAGAAAAACACATTAAGATTATCAGAAAGCAGCACTGACTGGAGTACAGAACAAATGCATTTGAGTAGGTTACCATAAGTTCATAACTACCTTGAAAAAGAAAGGACTCTTCGCAGCAAGAATCGCCGAACTGATATAAATTGTCT
>CM039592.1:20250109-20358733 GCA_022457205.1 Saccharum spontaneum | reverse complement strand
GTCCCGCTCTCGGTGATGCGCCAGAATGGGATGGTTGGCATCTGGAGTTCGAAGGACGCACTCCAGTCGAGGGTGCAGAGGGCGCAGCTTTTCGCGTCATCCGAGACATCATGAGCAGATTTCCCAATGAGTTAGCAGCAGCTTTGGCCGGTACCTTCCCGAGAGATGATCCTCGCGACGCCATTTGGGTACAGCCGCAAGGAAGTGCCCTGGTTAGAGGCCCCAGTGAAGGACGGGCTAGCGACAATCACACCATGAGTGCCATGTATGCAGCCATCAGAGCATACCAAGGTCTGGAGAATACCTACTGGACCTTGACTGGCCTACGTGGTGATGATCGGATTGAAGCAAGGAAGCAGAAGAAAAAGCAAGCGCGTGCCATAGCTAGCTTGCAGGAGCAGTTGGCTGATATGAGCTTGCAGCGGGACCGAGCTCTCGAGAGAGGCGAGAGTTCCTTGCAGCAGGTGCAGAGGCTGACCCAGGCCAACAGGAATGCAGATCGTCTGTTGGAGCAGCTAGTACAGGAAAGGAATGAAGCCTGGAACGAGAGAGACCTTCTGAGGCAGAGGGTCGAGGAGCTAGAAGAGTACAATGCCAACTTGCATGAAGAGTTCCATGCCCTCTACAACGGGATAGGCCCGTATGCTCCTCCGAACGCCGCTCAGATGGACATCGATGACGACGCCGCTGCTGAAGGTAGCGATGGCGACGCCTCCGACATCGACGATGGCCCCGAGGAGTAGGATAGTGTCCTGCGTTAGTAGCTAGGCTTGACGCGATGGCCTTCTTTTGGTTTTCATGTGTCATGATGTATCCTGTTCGACCTTGAGACTGACGATCTTTTGGAGTTTTGTTGTGTATGCGATACCCGAACGCATCAAAGTCCAGTGTATGTATGCTGGCAACGTGGTTGTATGGAACGTGATGTTGCATTTGAAGTAACTGAATTGGTGCTGTTGTTTAATTGGAATGAAATTATTGCGCCTCTGTTTTCTTGTATGACTTGTTCTCTCCAATAAATTCAGTATGGCATAATTGTTCATTCGGACATCATTTTACAACTTCACTCAATGGTGCTTGTTGCTGAAATATGCAGATGGCCAACACTCGTCGTGCTACGTATGAAGCCGCTGAGACTGGTGGCAATGGTGCAGGAGCTGGTGGAAGTGGTGCCAACAATGTCAACCACCAAGAACCACGTCCAGAACCACATTTGCCCCCTCCTCCGCCGCTTACCGCAGAAATGTTCTTCACACAGTTTCTTGGAAGTCAACGCAGTACTGAACAATCACAGAGGAATATGGAAGACTTTCTGCGTACCATAGCGGAAAATGTTCAAAGGGGAAATAACCAAGGTGGTGGCCATGGAGTGAACCAGTACAGCAGTTTCAAGGATTTTATGGATACAAGGCCACCCATTTTCAAAGAAGCAGCAGAGCCACTTGATGCCGAGGAGTGGATTAACACTATGGAAGATAAGTTCCGTGTGTTAAGGATGACAGAAGTTCTGAAAGTAGAGTATGCTGCACATCAGTTACAAGGACCAGCAGGAATGTGGTGGAAGCATCACCGCAGTACTTTTCCTCCTAATGCCCAGATCTCTTGGAGGGATTTCACTGAAGCTTTTAAGGGAGTTTATATTCCCCCAGGGTTGGTTGAGATGAAGCTTGGAGAGTTCTTAGCCTTGAATCAGGGTACCAAGACGGTGACCCAGTATCTGCATGCCTTTAATAACTTGTGCCGCTATGCTCCAGACATGGTTGACACAGATGCAAAGAAGATTGCTAGTTTCAAGAGAGGGTTGAGTCCGAAGATGATGAAGCATGTGGGTACCAATACCCGCAACAGATTCAACGACTTTATCAGTGACTGTTTGAAGCAAGAAAAGAACAATAATGCTTACACCGCATCCAAGAACCGCAAGAGAGTGTTCGAGTCAGGACCATCCCAGTCCAGAGTTGTCCCTGCCAACCGTTCATCTTATCGTCCGTCCGCACCTGGTGCGAGGTTCAGGCCGCCGCAGCATAAAACCCAGAACTACAAGGGGCCACAGAAACCTTACAAGATGGCAGTGCCGCCAACAAAGACCAACGCAGCTGCAGAACAGAGCAACTCCAAGAGAGCAATAGGGTCTGCCGGTACAGTGAAAGGGCCCTGCTACAACTGTGGTCAGCCAGGCCACTTTTCCAAGTTCTGCCCTTATCCGCCTAAAAAGAAGCAACAGACTTATAATGCCCATGTGCACCACACCGCCATTGATGAAGTTCCTGAGGGAGAGCCTGTAACTGCCGGTAAGTTTCTTGTGAACCATCACCCTGCAGTTGTTCTTTTTGATTCTGGATCTTCGCATTCTTTTATGAGTCAAGCATTTGCACGGAAGCATGAACAACTATGCACAGAATTGAGTTATGGTTATCGCATAAGTTCAGCAGGAGCTGATGTGTTAACCAATAAGATGGTTAGAGGGGCAACCCTTGAGTTAGGTAGTCGGAAGTTCAGAGTGAACCTGGTAGTTATGCCTGAACTAGTTTTGGATGTAATAATAGGAATGAACTGGATGAAAGACTGGGAAGCAGTCATAGATACAAGCAGTCGGATGCTTACCCTTAAAGATCCCCAGGCAGAGGGTACTTTTCAGGTACCATTGCCTAAAAGAACAGATCTTGTGAGTGTGACCTGTGCCATGGAAGTTACTCCTATCCATCAGATCCCAGTAGTATGTGAGTTTCCAGATGTGTTCCCAGACGAATTGCCTGGCCTTCCTCCAGATAGAGATGTTGAGTTTGGAATCGAGTTGATCCCTGGGACGGCTCCAATTTCAAGGAGACCTTATCGGATGCCTCCGGATGAATTAGCTGAGTTGAAGAAACAGTTGGAAGAGTTATTAAAGAAGGGGTTTATTCGCCCAAGTAAGTCTGAATGGGGATGTCCTGCCTTGTTTGTAAAGAAGAAGAAAGAGGGTACTCTCAGGATGTGTGTGGATTACCGACCTCTTAACGCTGTAACCATCAAGAATAAATATCCACTGCCTCATATTGATGTTCTGTTTGATCAGTTAGCTAAAGCCAGAGTGTTCTCCAAGATAGATTTAAGGTCAGGGTATCATCAGATAAAGATTAGATCTCAAGATGTTCCGAAAACCGCCTTTTCTACCAGATACGGGTTGTACGAGTATCTTGTTATGTCATTTGGACTGACAAATGCTCCTGCATATTTTATGTATCTGATGAATACGGTTTTCATGCCAGAGTTGGACAAGTTTGTAGTTGTCTTCATTGATGACATTCTAGTATACTCTGAAAACGAGAAAGAGCATGAAGAGCATCTGAGAATTGTCTTGACCAGGTTAAGAGATCATAAGTTATATGCTAAGTTCAGCAAATGTGAATTTTGGTTGAAGAAAGTTCCTTTCCTCGGTCATATTCTATCTGAGAATGGAGTTTCTGTAGATCCGAGTAAAGTGCAAGAGGTTATGGATTAGAAGACTCCAACCACAGTGTCAGAAGTCAGGAGTTTCCTAGGGTTAGCTGGTTACTATCGCCGCTTTATCCCAGACTTCTCGAAGATTGCCAAGCCTATGACAAGTCTGTTACAGAAAGATCACAAGTTTGCGTGGACAGAGGAGTGTGAGACAGCTTTCCATACCTTGCGGAAACTGTTGACCACTGCTCCAGTTCTTGCACAACCCGACATCGAGAAACCTTTTGATGTGTTCTGTGACGCATCAAAAACAGGACTAGGGTGTGTGCTGATGCAGGAAGGAAGAGTAATTGCTTATGCCTCCCGGCAGTTGAGAAAACATGAAATCAATTACCCGACACATGATCTTGAGCTTGCCGCTGTAGTGCATGCCTTAAAGATTTGGAGACACTATCTACTGGGTAACGTGTGCAACATTTTCACCGATCATAAGAGTCTCAAGTACATTTTCACCTAACCTGAATTGAACATGAGACAACGGAGATGGTTAGAGCTGATCAAGGACTACAACCTGAATGTACAATATCACCCTGGGAAAGCCAATGTGGTAGCTGATGCTTTAAGCAGAAAGTCACATTGTCTGAATGTGCAACCCTTGCTGGAAGATGGTTTCGATCTAATGCACCCTGCCGTGCTACAAAGTATTCAGGTCAGTTGTTCCTTAGAGAGCAAGATTATAGAAGGTCAGAAAGCAGACAAAGGGATATTCCACGTCAAAAAGAAGATTCAAGAAGAACCCTCGAAACACTTCAGGGTGGATGAGCAAGGTGTGTTGTGGTTCGACAACCGTCTTGTTGTCCCGAAGGATAGAGAGCTTAAGAATAAAATTTTGGATGAAGCTCATCTCTCTAAGTTGTCTATTCATCCTGGCAGCAGTAAAATGTATCAAGAACTAAGACCTCGTTATTGGTGGACCAAAATGAAGAAGGAAATTGCAGCGTATGTAGCCAGATGTGACACATGTTGTAGAGTAAAAGCAATTCACATGAAGCCTGCCGGAATGCTACAACCTTTGTCAGTACCGAGTTGGAAGTGGGATGACATAAGTATGGATTTTATCACGGGTCTACCCACTACTCAAAAAGGTCACGATTCCATTTGGGTAATTGTGGATCGTCTTACTAAGACAGCCCACTTTCTGCCTGTTAAAACGGAATATAGACCACCTCAATATGCTGAGAAGTATATTGCGGAGATTGTGAGGTTGCATGGCATACCAAAGACTATAGTGTCTGACAGAGGGTCACAGTTCACTGCTCATTTTTGGGAGCACTTGCACAAAGGTTTGGGGACTAGTCTGATTCGTAGCACTGCCTATCATCCTCAAACAGATGGTCAAACTGAGAGAGTTAATGCTGTTCTAGAAGATATGTTAAGGGCTTGTGTGTTGTCTTCCAGAGGTTCATGGGAGTCATGGTTACCATTAGCAGAGTTCTCATACAATAACAGCTATCAAGAGAGTATCAAGATGGCACCTTTTGAGGCTCTGTATGGCCGAAAGTGTAGAACACCGTTAAACTGGATTGAGCCCGGGGAAAGAAGGTATTATGGTATTGACTTCGTAGAAGAAGCCGAAAAGAAAGTTCATATCATCCAGCAGAATATGAGAGCAGCCCAGTCACGTCAGAAAAGTTATGCGGATAAGAGAAGGAGACCGCTTGTGTTCGAAGTTGGCGACTATGTCTATCTAAAAGTTACGCCCATGAAAAAGAAAAGGTTTGGTGTGCGCAGAAAGCTGGCCGCCAGATTTGTGGGACCTTACAAAATCCTGGAACGGAAGGGTCCTGTGGCTTACAAATTGGAATTACCAGAGTCAATGGGTGCTATATTCCCAGTTTTTCATGTATCACATCTCAAGAAATGTTTGCGCGTTCCAGAGGAACGGATTGAACCTCGAGGCATAAAACTGAAATCAGATCTGGTGTATCGTGAGCAGCCAGTTCGAGTTTTGGATACCAAGGAAAGGGCTACTCGAAACAGTGTGGTGAAAACGTATAAGATACAATGGAGTCATCACGATGAAGGGGATGCATCTTGGGAAACGGGTGAATACTTAAAGAACGCCTATGAAGATTTTTATAATAAATGGTTCGTAACCCAAATCTCGGGACGAGATTTTTATAAGGGGGGAGGGCTGTAACACCCCGGTGTTATGCAATGCATTTTTGCATGGCAATCATATTGCATAGCATTCATATCATTATAATCATGTATGATAGTGGCATAATTCGATTAAAATAAAAGCTTAAACATGCTACATTTCACGGATTAAAATAATATGATAATTACATTATATCAAAAGCCTTGCAACCATAATTCTTACATCACTTGGAACCTTAGTTCAAATTTTGGAGCTCAAATTTGGTCAAAAACTTGTTCAAAAACAATTATGAAAAATATTCAAAAGTATTCCCTAATTTAGCTTTTATTTTGTCATTTAAAATCTATTAGGAATTTTGAAATGGCCCCTTAATCAAAGTTGTAGAGAATTTAATTTTGAGCAACTTTTATTTTTGGGCCAAATCCATAAAATGCTTTCTTCTTGTTCAAAATTTGGTTTGAAGTTTGAAATGCATTTAAATTTGAAAATCAAAAATCAAAATTTGGATTTTCTCCTTCGCGGGCCGCCGCCAACGGTTCGGCCCAGAGCCAGAGTCGGCCCGTCTCTCGCGCGCGCGCGCGCCCGCGCTGCCCGCCGCGGCCCAGGCCCAGCCGGCCGTCTCCCTCCTCCGCCCGCGCACTCGCCGCGCGCGCTGGCGCCCCGGCAGAGCTCGCGCGCCGCGTGGCGGCCGCATGCCGGCCAACAGCGGCCGGGTGGCGCTCGGTCGCCCCCACCAACGCGAGCGCCCGCGCCTTAACCCCCCCGCGCAGCACATCGCCCTTCCTCCCTCCGCTCTGCCTCCTCACCGAGCACAGCTGCCATTTCCGCCTCCGCCACCGCACGCGCTCGCCGGACGCGCGCGTTCCGACGAGCTCCGGCCACCGCTGACCTCTCCATCTCGCCACGAGCTTCCTCTCTCTCTGGCGCACCCCGTGCTCACCTCCATTTCACGCGGTAAGCCCCACAGCCCCGTCAATTGCTCGCCGGAGTTCCGGCCGAGCTCGCCGTGGTTCTCCGCTCCGTGGAAACCCCGCCTCCGCCTCTTCTTTTCCCTCACTCGCGCAAGCACCTTGTTCGCCTCCTCTTCCCGGTGCTCGGACACCATCTCCCGTGCCGTTCCATGGCCGGAGAGGAGCTCCCGCCGGTGAGCAGCGCCGCCGAGCCGCCATGGCCGGTGGCAAGCTCGATTTCGAGCTCCTCCGGTCGTGCCAATGGTACCAACGGGTTCGCCTCGTCTTGGGGATCACGACGGTGGTGACCTCGTCGCCGGCGACCTCGCCGTCGTCGAGATCCGCGCGGTCAGCGCCCTCCTTGACTCGGAGCGGCTGACGCGTGGGACCCGATTGACCCGCGGGCCCGCCTGTCTGTCTCTGTGTGCGCGCGCGTGTGTAGATCACCGGGTGCATCTAGCAGATCAGCGGCTGGATTTAAAAAGGATTTTTGGAAATGATTTTTCAGAAAATGTATAAATGCTTTAGAAAAATTATAACTTGCTCATTTTAGCTCCAAATTTGATGAAACAAATTTCTATGAACTCTTTAGGACCAGATCTATGAGATAAAATTGTTGCATGTCAAATTTGATGAACTTTTCTGTAGAGTTTATAATTAAATAGTAAAATGGCTGTTTTCTTGATAAATACTTAATAAATCCTAGAAAAGTCAGAAAAATATGATTCCAAATTTATTAATCTTTTTGTGACATGTACTTTCTAGGGAAATTTTATAGCTTGGGTGTTCTGTAGAAAAATGTATATTTGTAGTTCAAATGCTTTCTATCACTAATGTTTATTATTTTTGTTATTTAAATAAATTTGAATAAAACATGCAAGTGATAATTTTTCCATAGTGTTTGTTTAGTTAGTAGATAGTAGAAAAATTCCTAAATCTGTTGTTTGATACTTTTCAAAATGTAAAGTATTTTAAATAGCTATTTTAGACCTTAGTTTGTTATTTTTGTATAGTAAGTTCTAATTATCCAAATGCAGTAAAAATCTTGTGTCATGCTAGTTTTGATAGTAGTAATCCACTGTAATTTTCTAAGATTTTTCTGAGCTACTAAAATGTGTGTTGCTGTTCAAATGTAGGGCTAATTAGGGTTTCCCTTTTATTCTTTAATGCAAAGATAATTAGTAAGGTATACTTTGGTGTATCTTTGAAGCATCTTGAGTGTTCAAGTGCTCTTGCATGGTAGAGAATAGTAGTGGTAGTTTTCGAGTACATGTTCTTGGATGACGTAGACTACCTTGTAGAAGAGTCATATTTTCCGCATGATCCGATAACGTAACATATCCACTTCATCGCATACATTCCGCATCCTCATCATCTCATGTCACTTCTGCATTGCACCTATGCATGTTGCACTCATACTTCTGCATCATACAGGATCGCAGGAGGTGGTTCCGACAGTAGTTCCCGAGGACGCAGAGGAGCAGCCCGAGGAGCCGGAGCCAGCAGAAGCAGAAGAGGAGTCCGGTGAAGAGCTTCCGGAGTGCCCCGACCATCGTCCCAGCACCTTCGAGCGAGGCAAGCCCCGGAGCATTTCTCCCTCGGTTTGCAAATAATTATTTACTAATTTCACTTAATCTGATGCATTAAGTTTAGGAGTTGTTTGCAAACGTTGTTGCATTATGCCTTGTTCCACCTTGTTTTACCCGATCCTTGTCACCCTGGTGTCCACGGTCAATACTTGCTTAGCTTGCTTAGACCGGTAGAAGTCGGGTGATTGCCTGTCACCTGCGAGCTATAGGGGATTACCTGGTTGTATGTGAAAGAAATGTCATGTGAGAATAGCTAAGTGTGGAAATGAATATGAGACCGGGCGGAAGCTTGCAGGGTTCTGGACTGTAGTGTCTTCCGTCTGTGTCGATTAAGGACCGTCCGATGTCGGGCCTCGGGTCATGTTGAACGCATGCCTCACATTTAGCTGGCCGAATAAAGTACCTTTCGACCGCGAAGCCGGGAGATTATTCGGGCCGAGTAGATTGCCCGCAACGCACTGTACCGGAGCAGTAGTGGCAGGAAACGGGGGCGCGATGATAAGGCCAAAGAGCAGTCGGGCGGCCCCCGGGTACATGTGGTTCCTGGCAAGCTCGCGACTTTACCTGAATGGTTGACTCGGTGACCAATACCTCACTTTAGCGGGTGAGTGAGGTTTGTGTGAGGAATAAATTACCAGCTGGTCAATAATCGATTCGAATCGCCATCGTTCACTGGATAGTGAACACTTGACTTGAGTTACTTCATCGTAGTAATATGGAAGCAACACTTGGATAGTTATGTGGGAAATGACATGGTAATTATTGTTAAATATCAATGGTGATCCTTACTTGCTTAGTTACATGGTTACTTCAGCATAAAGTGCAAACATAGTTGATAGGAGAATAAAGAATTAAAAGATGACATGCTTTTGTAAATGATTTGGTAAACTAAAAATGCTCTTTTTGCAAATGAGTCAGCTACCCCACCAAAAAGCCTACCATGATCCTTGGAGTCTTTTTGTTTTGGTTCTGTCGGGTAAGTCTAGCTGAGTACCTTCTCGTACTCAGGGCTTTGTTCCCACTTGTTGCAGATGGACAGATGTACTATGGTTATTGTATCAACTGTCTCTACCCTGCGATGGGCGAAGCCTAGGACCATGGGCAATGGTCACTCACTACTCCTCGCCTGATGCTTTTGTGGGAGATGATCGCGAGCTGGCACTGTATTTTGGAAAAGATGTGCGTGTGTGTGCTTTGAACTAATGCTTCCACTACTTTATTTGAAACCGGGTTGTAATAACTATGTTTAAACTCCGATGTATTTTGTGCCGCAAACTACTGTGTAACTTATGAAGGTAATCGCTGAACTTATTACGATCTTGGCTGTGATGTGAAATGGTTTGAAATCCGTCGAGATTTCACGGACTACCGGGTTATACGGGCTTAAGTTTGGTAAATTGTCCGTCCGTTGGATGATTTTTCTTACTTAATCTCGTATAATTGGGCGGTTCTGTTACAGTCGCCGCCGAGACTCCGGGGGTAGCGAAAGGCATGGTCATCGTGCCCGAGATCTCCGATACCAAATTGTTATGTGCTGGTAGGGTTGAGAGGAGAGAGTTGGTGGAGCTACAGTACCCACGGCGCTACAGTCCCGCGGGTATTGTTCACGTGAGAGAGCAGTAGAGGACCGGCGGCTAGGGCTGTGAGGGGGCGCTGGGAACGCCGGCCACGGGGCTTCGCCCACGGCCGGCAAGAGAGAAGGTTTTTCCTTCTAATCTCTTGCTTGATTAGATTGATACATCTCCTCTCCTTATATAGAGAAGAGGTCTTACTTGACCCCTAAGCAAGCGACTAATAAACCCTAACGGGCTAGGCCCAATAGGCCCTTGACTCTTCTAACACCAAATTTCCAAGACATAACAAAGGAGCAAAGACAACTTATATATTTCTTCATCAAGTACGATTTCAGAATAGAAAAGAGATGTGCATGTTGGTACAGTTGCTTTGAGGAAAAAACTTGAATAGCCATATGGAAGCGAAGCATCTTAAGTATGTACGGAATTAGGATAGAGTGGCCACATAGAAGTAGTCTAAATGGAATTGAATAACAGAAAAGAAAAATTGCAGGTAGCCATAGCATTTCAATGGATAGAACTGAAACAAAGGTTAGATGTCAGCCCACCTCTGTAGTATAACGAGCAGAAAAGTGGATCAGTAGAATAGCTTTGTTTCCAAGCTTGTTGGACTGACTTGCTATCTGTGTTTCCAAAAGCCAACTTCTGGGTAAATACTATTTGACATTTTGTAAGTTGAATAAACAAGTTTTGAATAACTCAAATAACAACTTAAATCAGATACCTCAGATAAATGTGTGTGCCCATATTCTCTTGCATGCTCAACTGAAATGGAGTCGTCTAGAAAAGTACTCTGAAATTCACACAGCACATTTCACTAGATTAAAGGGGAAATACTACAGAAGATAAAACATTCAGCAGTGGAAATGGAATGTGTTTCTAAGTATGTTAACTTGCTGTTAATGCCACAAAATTGGTGACATGTTGCAACCTGAGAACTTAGCTGTAAAGCGACAAGTGAAAACAAAATACCTCAACAACAAGAATTTTTGCCTGCAACACATCTGCATTATCCGGATCAAGAATGAAATCTGCTGTTGTATCTCCAGTGAAAGCAATTTCAGGAGTGGACACCGTATTGGTGATCTGCAAAAATTATGAATTGGCAAGGGGGCTTAGAAGCCATACTCCCATTCAACAGGTTACTAGACAGTGCTTCAATTTGAACTCCAAAGCCACCAAGCCAGACAGACCTCCACACCTGATAGCTTGAGCCGCTTGATCTCGCTCCCTGGTAGGCCAACGAACTCCTGCTTAAGCTTCTGCTTCACCGAGTATATCACATACCCCTGCATACACACCACATAATTGATACTCCATCCAAGCATTGCAAGATTATAGCGGATGAATTCACAACATATACAGTTCACAACATATACAGTTCCAAGAAGTGAAGTGAACCAATTCATCTCACCTGGCTGGGTATGGTGTGGTAGGTCCTGAAAGCCCTGACCTTGAGGTCCCTCCTGAACTCGTACTCCTCCCCGACCTCGAGGGGGACCAGGTTGTGGTTAAGCTCGGACTGGTCTATGGCGCGGTGCACCTCGAAGAGCCGCTCCACGAGGTCGCGGAGGCACGCCGGGACGAAGATGGTGGGCGGACGCAGCCTGAAGAGCCCCCGCGTGGCCACGTACATGGGAAGGCCGCCGATGTGGTCCAGGTGCCCGTGGGAGACGAAGAGGAACTCCTGCGAGACGGCGCGCTGCGGGCACCGGCCGATGTCGAAGGCGAGGCTCAGCGTCGGGAAGATGACGCAGGTCTCTTGACCGCCGATGGAGACGCCATCCACTGGGTACCCCTCGATCTCCATACGGTGTTTCGCCTTCGGCCTCGTAGCCGACGCGGAAGCGGGAGTAAGAGGAGAGGAGCTGGAGGACGCAACCTCCACCGTGCACTCGCCGCTTTTCGCCATTCCGCCACCGCAGAGAGAGGGGCGGCGGTGTGGGGAACCGGGGAAGGACGGCTAACTTCAGTTCGCACGCACAGAACTTAGGGTGTGTCCCCATTTGACCTAAAAAATTTTAGGTTTTTGATTTATTATTTTGTAAAATAAAATTAAACACCGTACAAAATTTTTGGCAAAAAGTATCCATTCTCTATTTTGGATTTTGGCCTCAAAAGGCAAAAAAAAAAGACAAAAAGCCAAAAAACTCTCACCCACCTCATGAAAAATTTAGCATTTTGGATGAAACTAACACACCCATGGAAATTTTGGCATTTTACATTTCATCGTTGCAAAATAGTTGGCATTTTGCATTTTACATTTCATGAGAAACTAAACACAACCCTAATTGAGCGGTATGCACACACAAAATCAATAAGATAGATTAAAAATCGTCTACCGCCGCCAGAAGGGAAGGATTTTGATACGTTAGGGTTGAGGGATCCATGCTCTGGGGGCTCAGGGGGTGTTTAGTTCCTTCCAAAAAATTTTCACCCTATCACATCGGATGTTTGAACAAGTATTAGATGTAAATAAAAAAAATAACTAATTATACAGATTGCAATAAATTTGCGAGAGGAATTTTTAAGCCTATAGGCTTAATAAATTCGTTTCGCAGTTTCCAGGTGAGTTATGTAATTATTTTTTTATTAGTATCTGAACAACTCTTTCGATGTTCTATAAAACATCCAATATGACATCCAAAATTTTTGACCCAGAAACTAAACACCCCTTACGAGGGGTTGTCAGGGGAGACTGCTAGACAGCAGTGCATCGCTGAAGCTAGGGAGGTGGTGAAGGCATGATCATTCATTCATCCACGTCATGTGAAGCAAAGGGCTCGGGTTAGGGATGGTCGTGGTTAAGAGGCCAGCGCTGGGGGCGACGAAGGCACCCACTTGCAACCGGATATTCACTAGTGAGACACAATGTTTTAAGATAATAAATAGCGTATAACGGGTTGGTAGCAGATTGACGTCGAGGTAGCGGATTGCGGATAGCGGACGATATTACGGATGATAAGTTCCAATAGTGGCACCCGATAATCCCATATAATTTTAAGTACATATATCATGAATAATAAGTATAATAATTTTTAAGTGCATATATCATGAATAATTTTAAGTTCCACAACCGATACGTGAGTATTTGAATTTGGGGTGTGAGTCATAATGGATTGGACTAATTAGAGTTATTTGCTTCCATGCTATTATGGCCTGCTACGCGTAATTGCGGCCGCAATATCAGCCCGCTATTCAGAATTGTGGCCGCAAAGTTCCAGATGCAAAATTCAGAGCGCTACCTCGTAGCGGTAGCGGCAAAGGACCGCTACCGCTATTGTAGGTGCAATTGCGGCCGTTACCACCGCTATTTATTACCTTGTTTAGAGCAACTAAAAGACCACTGCACCCACATGACTAGTATGAACCTTAGGTTTTTCGTGTTTTTTCTTAAATTGAATCATGAGGTAAGCTGTTAGCTAAACAATCGATGTTTCATCGCTAGAGAACTGTGCTCTCAAGCAGGAACTGAAGGTAAGCTATGATTTTTTGCATACTCATTAAACAAATATTTATGTACATGGAAAGGTTTCAAGAGTGTCACATGAGTATTTTGTCAATAGAGGAAATGAATTTGTTAGGTCTAGACACCGCACGAGTGTTCGATGCGACGGAGAAGAGAGACAAAACCGAACTCACTAAGCAGAAGTTTTTGCCATGCACTTAATAGGACAGGTTCGTACAACTTGCTCATACTTGTTAGGTTCACGAAACTTCAGGATAAAAACGGACGGTGAAGATATCCAGTGATTTCAATACTGTTAGAAAATAAAAAATTAAAGTTTTATGCACTGTTCGTCTAAACCCGTTTAGCCTGTTTAAACACTGTGTAAACACTCCATAGTGGTACGTTGTTTCGTTTAATCATCCGTTTAGCCTGTTTAATTAGCCGTTTAGTCCGTTTAATGGACTGTTTAGCCCGAATAATGGCTAAATGGTAGGTGACCGACGGTTTACCATTTAATGTTTAAGAAAACACTGGTTTTATGTATGGTAATAATAAATGGTTATAAATGATATTTTTACTTAAAAAAACGTTTTCTGTCTATAGCAAGGGACTTATCCAGTACTTGGCCTATACTACATTTTTTTTACACTCCTTTCTTGCCTCTATCTCATAAAGAATGAAATCTTCCACCTCAAAAATAAATTAGTGAACAAATAAAATGATGATCTCTACTCCTTTTAATGTGTTGGTTGCACTAACGAAAATGACTCCATCCACAAACTCTAGTCTATAATTTGTTACCAACATACATATACTCCTTTTATAACATCATATCTAAAGTTGAGAGCCCTAGTATACGAATTGCATTCTTTTTGAACAATATTGAATGCTAGAAATTGCATTCTTTCTAGGATACAGTAATTCATACGTTAATTAAGTGGTAACACAACCTTTTCTCATTGTAAAACATTAGCATTTGCCATTTTAATTTATTGTTTTTACTGTGCCTATTTTATTTCCTGATGAGACATTACCAATAATTGAATGCCATGTTGAACAGTAGTGTGAATAAATTCTCTTATTAGGGAAAAAATCAAGCTGATTTACACTGATGTTATTTTTTTACATGTATAAAGAATGTAATGTGATCTACCCATGTTAGTTGTCACAACATTCATCCATTTTCAGTACTTAGGAAAACTAATTTTGCACATCTTTTGATCACTATCCACTACTGCTGGCAGTTCGTGATTGAGTTCATCTCGGGCTAAGTTCAACATAGGTCAACAATAGACCAAACTATCTTGCGGCAAAGTTCAGCATGTATATTAGAATGCACCACATAATTTGTTTCTCTCAAATAATAAAACTATTAGATAGTATCCAACACTAACATTTCATTATCTCAACTGAATTGTAATGCAGCTACTTTCTTGTTGATTTTTCCTCAGCGTGAGCCCTTATCTTTATTTATCTTTCTTGTAATACCGTGGGGAACGGTCTTTCTCCAGCTGGCCAGGTAACATTATAGCATTTTATTTATCACCTTTCGCCAAAGTTACTAGGACGAACAATCCAAATTTCATAAACTGATGTACTATGCTCCACAAAAAAGTATAGAACATAATTCTAGAAATAACACACAGACCTTAACTCAGCTAAAACTGTTACTTAGGGATGTGTTGCATTATTGTCCCTATATATAAAGCTAAGAAAAGCATACCTTTTTCACCAAATTATTACAGGGTGAAACGATCTCGATTTTCCTCGAAGGGAAAATCCACAGATACGATTTATAATGTAGTAGATCACAAGAGCAATCCATCACATTATCAATTATCAGCTGATATCATAGTCATACATCGTAGAATTACAAGTTACAAGACTTTACAACACTGGTTAACACTCCTATTACATCAACTAATCTAGTGGAAACACACACTCATCTTTATCAGAGTCGTTGTAGCGCATCGGCAGGTGAAGGCTCCTCCTTCACAGCAGACATCAGAGTTGGCGTAGAATATCGGCGGGTGTAGACTCCATCTTCTCAACCACACTTGAGCGTAGGCACGAGACCATCTACTCCTAATCCCAGTCCTCGTGGTCATCGTAGACTTCGTCCAAACCTGTCCAAAATCTATTAGTACGATTTGTGCTGGCCACTGTCTCCCACCCTATGCTTTTGCGTATGCTTTGTGGTAAGTTGAATGCAAGGGTAGATCAAAAGGCCTATATAAGGCTGTAGGTTTCCTATGCAAGTTCAACAAGATTTTATAATAATAGTTCATCAAGTTTTAGCACATCTCATCCACACGTTCTCCCATCCCAAACACACATCTCATCTTACTCTCTCTCTAGGCGACAAGGTCGACTCCCGCTCGTACCTTGCCTCAACGGCCAAAGCCGGATCCAACACCAAAACTAGGGGAAAGGTAGAAAGGACTCCTCTCTCTAATCAAGTGAAGTGTAGGTCATAGGAATGTCTATATCCGCGGACGCGGCTATACGTATAGATTGATCAACTCTGCAGAGCGTGTACACCTGGAAATCCACAAGATCACCATCATCGGCGGTGCCCTGCCTAGGCTGATGCCGACTGCCTCCCGACTGGTACGGTACCACCCTACCACTCAGCCCTGGGTCACTACGGAGTCCACCGAAACGCTGAGACTGTGAGACGTAGTACCGGGCCCCCAAGGTCACTGCGCTGTCTTAGGAGGGTGTGGGCCCCCATGCTCGTACCTCCATACACTGTCACCTTCCAACCTAGTGGCACCGTCCTAGTCAGTCGGGTAATCGTCTCCTACCCATCAGGAGCGAGTGGTGTGCACGAAGGGTCCTATGAATCCGGTTCTCAAGACATACCAGTCATTAAGGGGACCAGACAGGATATCTTCTTTAGGGGATAACCAACACCCCGTGCATTGATGGCACCTCCACCGGGGATAACCAACACCCCGTCTGCTCTCACATGCACCCGCCACAGGTACCTCTCACGAGGGATGCCCAGGTCGCACCCCTCCGGCATGACTTGCCCCAAAGACTCGTCGTAGAATCCTGTCCGATCAACTCAACCCTCACCACACACCCAAGACACACGCCAAGATCTCCCCAAGCTCATTATCCAATTTTTACCAAGTTATCGGCACCACGTGCCTTATCCACTCAAGATATTCCTTCACCAAGCATCACATCACAGGTATAATGCGTAGTGAAAGTATAATGCGTAGTGAAAGTAAAACAGTAAGTAGAATGTGAGCGTCTAGCCTAACAGCGGGTGTGCAGGGGAATAGGTTGCGACAAAGTAATGGCTCAAGGCAAAAACTACCAGGCAACCTATCATCATTCCATTACATAAAAGTAAAGCACTAGCAATTCTAGTGATAGCATGCCTAATAGGATCTACGAGTTTGGGTGGGACGTGGCACCTGGCAGGTCGATTCCTGAGTCCTCACAGTAGTCGAAGTCATAGTCCTCTGTCTGTAGGTCCTCCGGCTCTGTCAAACATTACGTAGAGTTGTGTGAGCGACTCCTATAGAGGCACAAAGAAGCAAATAGAAATTTAAAAGACCCATACGCACTCAAACCTAAGCCTATGATGTAGAGCTCATTTTTAGAAAAAATTGGACATTGGTTTGGTATTTTTCTGAGTTAATATGATTTAGTTATGAATTTTTAAAGATTAAATGGTTTTCTAGAAAAAGAAAAAGGCAATTTTAACCTAGTGATGACAGGTGGCGTGCCGTGATTGGCCAGTGAAGCCTGAGTCACTGACAGGTGGGCCGTTGACTAGTCAATGGTAAAAGGTTGACCGGGCCAGGTTAGGGCTGGATTTGGGCCGAGTCGGGCCGGACCGGACTAGGCCGGGCTGGGCCCAACACGTGGCAACCCGTGACTCTGCCACGTCGCATGGTTGGATTCCAAACGGGCTCGGATCCAGTGAGCTCGGTCTATGGTGGATGTAATCGTGTGGTCCACGGGCTCACGTGCGGTGCACGGTGGACTGGGTCCATGCTCTGCTCTCTCTCTCGGCGCATGGTGCACCAGGTGCACCGAGGGCCTTCACAGCTCACCCTTTCCCCCCTTCTCTCCCATGGACAATTGTGGGAGCAGCAGCTCTAACACGACGACGGACGGCGGTGACTCATCGTTGGTCCGTTTAAGGATCAATTCGACCTAGCAGACTTTGATTCGGGGTTTAGGCGGGGCTTAGAACCTAACAACAGCGACCACGATACGCGGCGAGGTCTGCTTCGTGGCAAGGTCACGCAGCGGCGCTCCGGCGTACCCCCATTCCAGCGAACCAAGGTGACAAGGCGGCTTTACTCTTCATCTTCTAGGCGGCTGGGTACGCGTGGACGCGGCGATGCTTGACGGCAAACCCACGCTGAGCGTGGTAGCCGGAGTTGTCTGGAACGCCTTTCCCTCTATCTTGTGGCGCAACGCGCATTCCTCCCCAGGGCGAAACCAGCGGTCCTCTCCCTCTTATCTCTACCGACCTACCCCGACAGGGACATGACCTCGCCATGGCGGGTGTGCTCCGCAACGTCTGCGCCTCGGCATTTTCTCGGTTCTCGAGCTCCTCCTTCCCCAGCTTCTACTACAATCCCCGCCCCTTGGCCAAGCAAAGAGTTCAAGCCACTCCCCTTTAACCCTACCGGCTCGTGACACATGAAACGACCTTGCCATGACCATGCTCCGGCCATGGTGGGCGCGCTCAGAGCGTTGCAGCGACACGGTCATTCTCGAGCCAGTACAAATCATCGTAGCTATGCCTTGCCTGGTGACATGCGCGTAGGTGTGCGTGGGTGGAAATGAGGCTCAGGCACCGGCCTTGGCCGTTCTCAGTATGGAAATTGCCACGGCGGGCCGGCGTGCAAGACGGCGGCGAGCGAAACGGTGCGGTGCGCTCACCATGGGGCTCGTGGAGGTAGGGTGTTGGTGCGGTGGCGGGTCGAGGTCGTGAAGTCACGTAGTAGTGCCGTGTAGACCCCTGGTGGAGAGGAAAAGACCGGCGCCTTCTTCTGCTCTAGCGGGCTCGAGCGGCTTCGGTCTCCTCGGCGGCTTCCCATCCGCGCCTCCTCCTCCTCTTCCCTTTCTTGCTGCTCTCTTCTCCGGGTTGGTGCGAGTGGTGAAGGACACTAGGCGGCGGCGTGAGGGTTGGAGGGCTAAGGCACCAATGCTTGGCTCTTATAGCCGAGTGGTTGAGCATGGCATGCAGTGACTGGTGATGGAGGGGTTAGGCCATGTGGAGGGCTCTGATGCGCTGCGGGCTAAGGCTTAGGGTCATGGCATGATCACGAACGCATTGGCACCTCCAATTTGGCATGTCATCATGCTTGGATTCGTGAGGTGTGTCAGAGGCGGTTGCGGGAGTGCAGGCCAGCGCGGTGGCATCACGGTGTGAGCGGGCTCCAGCTAGGGCGGTGGCGTGCGCGTGGGGACGACGTGGCATCGCATCTGTGTGTTTGTTGGTAACCGACCTGAGCGGGAACGGCTGAGGATGGAGATTCTCGCCTTCTCTGCTTTTCCCCTCGGCCACGAAAAGAGGAACGGGAGGAGGAAGATGACATGCGGGGTCCATTGGCTAGCATCTGCGGGAGAAAGGACAAGCGTCCTTTGGCGCTTAGCGGGGAAGGGCGTCACGGGCCAAGGCATCGCGCCTCGCTGGGCCGACGAGGTGGGCTGCGTGGGCCGGTAGGAGGCCGAGCAAGCTTGGCTCCTGCGCGCGTGGGCCAAAGCAGCAAGGAGGGGGAGAAGGAGCAGTTGGGCCGACCTGGGGCTAGATGAAGAAAGGAAGTGAGATTTTTCCTTTTATGTTTTATTTGTTTTAAGGAATTTGCAAGATATTTTAAAAGGGGATTTGGTGAGGGAATTTAATTAGAATTTGGGATGGATTCAAGGAATTTGAAATATGAATACTGGGGAAATTGAATAGGAATACAAAGGAAGTTTTTGTGACGAATCCGAAGGAGAATATTTTGAGCAGAGAATTTCACAAGAGTTCAGAGAAGTTTTGGATGGAATTGGGAGGTAAATTTTCAAAGGGAGTTTGGGATAGATGTAGATGGATATTCGTGAGAAATTCAAAGGTACACGAGATTTCACATAGGATTGGAAATAAGTTGCTACGGATTCGTGCACTCCGACATGAAACCTTAGAACGACTAGAGAACCCGACATACTTCTACAAGCAATACTAAATGTATGCAACGATTTGTTAGGGATTAGTCTCGGGTTAAACCTAGAATCTACATGCTCCACACAATTGTAGGAAAAAAATTTAAAAAGTTCATATTTTTGGTTATCCGAAAATCCAGGATGTTACACAGGGCCTGATAGAGGCACACACTGCTAAGAATAGACTTCTGTTGTGTGGTCCCAGAGATTCTTTGATCTTGTTCAGGATAGGAAGTGAAAGGATCAAGATGCCCAAGAGGGGGGGGGGTGAATTGGGCTTTTCTAAAAATTAATTGCAAGAATTAAATCCTACAAGCCGGAATTCACCCCTAGTGCCTACTTGTGTTCCTAGAGAGTCTACCGATAAAAAGTTTTGCACCCTAGTTTCCAATCCTAGTCTAGCATGGCAATTCTAGGAATGTAAATCAAGCAATGAAAGTAAATACGAGAATGTAAATGCTTGAATGTAAAGGGCAAGGAACACGGCGATGTTTTTCCGAGGTATCAGAGAGTCACCACTCCCCACTAGTCCTCGTTGGAGCACCCGCGCAAGGGTGTAGCTCTCCCTTGATCCGCGCAAGGATCAAGTGCTCTCTACGGGTTGATTCTTCGACACTCCGTCACGGTGAATCACCCAAAACTACTCACAAGATGAGTTGGGTCATCCACAAGCTCCGCCGGATGATCACCAAACTCCCGATCACCACCAAGCCGTCTAGGTGATGGCGATCACCAAGAGTAACAAGCTAGAACTCTCACTTGACCACAACGATCCCAAATGAGAAGGTGGATGCACACTTGCTACTCTCTAAATGCTAGTGAGGAACTCTCAAGCTTTGATTCTCAAATCTCTATCCTCACTAGAGCTCTTGCACTCCCTTGCACTCTAAAGGGTTTTCTCAGCTGATCAAATGAGCAAGAGACCTCTAAAAGAGGTGGTGGGGATGTATTTATACACCCCACAGACGAAATGAACCGTTACCCGCTGACTCAGCAAAACACGGGCTGACCGGACGCGCCGGTCGAAGTGACCGGACGCGCCGGTCGCTTGTAACGGTCGAAATCCGAAACTTCAACTGAGTGACCGGACACGCCGGTCAGGGGTGACCGGACGCGTCCGATCGTGCAGGGAGCTTACTGTAAACGCACCGGACGCGCGACCGCGTCCGATCGGTGATGACCGGACGTGTCCGGTCGTCTCTGGACCTTACTGGACTGTGACCGGACGCGCCGATCATACCCAGGTCGCGTCTGAACGGGTGTTTCCCTCAACTGACACGTGTCGGCCTCTGACCACCGCGTCCGGTCCTCGCAGGGACCGCGTCCGATCGTCAGAGCCAAACCCTAGTCGCGGTTAAGTACTGACCGGATGCGTCCGGTCATGCCGAAGACCGCGTCCGGTCAAGGGAAAACGACCCGAAACTTTCCGAAACGCGTCGCAACTTGAACCAAGTTGCTTCCAACTGAACTTTGAGCTATTCTAGAGCTGCCTAGCGCCAAGTTTAACAAGTGTGCACCACACCTAAACATAGGACTCGCCTAGGTCAAGCTACCCACTCATGCCCCCCTTTATAGTACGGCCAAAAGAGAAAAACGAAGATCCTAACGACTATTCCGAATGTATCTCAACACCTCGACATCCGAAACTAACCGTCCTTAATCTTGACGTCACTCTTTTGAAAACCGAAACGATTTCCATCAAGGGACATGAATACCATGGTGCCCAAAGCAGTTATAACCTCCATGACCTAACTTACCAAAGTTTCTGCAAAACACACGTTAGTCATGGTAATAAAGCGTTGTCATCAATTGCCGAAACCAAACCTTGGGGCCTAGATGCTTTCAATCTCCCCCTTTTTGGTGATTGATGACAACACTAAGATTCAAAATATTGGAGTGGAGGTTTTCGAGCATGCTTGGTTCACATAAGCAAAAGGCAATAAGCACAAAGGGTTAGGAATTGCTTATGTGCCCCAAGCCAAAAGAGTGTACTCATAAGATAAGACAAAAAGCGTTAGTACACAAAAGATATAGCTCATAAGAAATCGGAGTAAGGCACGGAAGCACAACCTTAGAGCTATAACTAAAACGGTGACATTAATTAACACTGTGACTAGATAACACATTAGACTCAAAGTTTATCACACGACGACATGTCACACGAATGCAATGACTGAAAAGTAAATATGATGCATGAAAGTAGCACACAACTAAGAACGAAAACCCTCTATCAAAACTCCCCCTGAAACTACTCTCTCTCCCCCTTTGGCATCAAGCGCCAAAAACTAATCTAAGGATCTGACGGGGGGACAGACGGAGTCGTGTCAGGTGCCGAGGTGCGTGGAGTAATCACGAAGTGCAGAGAATCACCCTTGGAATCTGAGCTATCTGACTGACCCTCTGAAGAAGCACGTGGCTGTGAAGCAGTCTGGGTCTGAGCAGGAACAGGTACTGACGTAGTAGCAACGAGAGGATCCGTCTATGTGACCTGAGCCTGTAGCGAGCCAATAGCAGGGGGATCTGTCGAGGCAACTGACGAAGGAATGGTCTCTGTAGTCCCGGTCCCTGTCACTGGAGGAATAGCTGCCTCGGGAGCTGACAACCCTGAAGAAATAGTAAATGTAGTAGTGTGCGAGGGTGTCGGCTGACCAGTCAACTCGCTGTAGGTAGCTCTAAAATCTCCGATTGGTGTGCCTGTCAGGAGGTGAGGGCGAGGCTGGTCTGAAGGTGTAAACCCTGTATGAATAGGAGTGAAACTCGGGGACTGGAACGACTGGGGAACCTACTGCTGTGGAGATGTGAACTGGAAGCTCGGCTGTCCCTGACTCGACGGACCACTGGACTGTAAAGCATGACTCATGACAGAAGCGGGTGGAGGAACCCCGACAGTGACAAGGTGGCGCAGAAGATCCAAGTACTGCTGCTGACTAGCTGCACTCTGTCGCTGTATCTCGTATTGCTGTCTCTGCATCTCAACCTGCTGCCTCTGGATCTCAAGCTGCTGACGCTGAAACTCGTCCTGACGAGCCTGCATCTGTGCGAGTGCTGCAGCTGTGTCCTGAGCCTGTCGCTGTATCTGCTGCTGCTGCTGCTCCTGTGCCTGGGTCAGCCTCTCAAGTATAGCCACCATGGCTGGGTCTGAGCAGGAGGCTGAGCCAGAGCCACCGGCCTCGTGGTCGTGAGACCGAGGAAACCGGTACCTGGGGATGGGCTGGTAGTCCTCATCGGTGCTGTTAGATGTCACATCCTCAGGTATATCAGCAGGGTGAGCGTCAAGATCCGCAAGCTCTGCCTCAGCAAGCTCGTCAACTGTGGCGTCCTGCTCAGCTGCTGTCTCAGGAACCTCAGGTCGCTCACGCTGTCCTGGCACTGGGGCCTGATCTCTAGTGACTGAGGCCCAAAGCTGACGGATATCATACTCAGGGAAGGCAGTGGTAGTGTCTGATATCTCAGCTCTGATCTCTGGTGGCAGCTGAATAGATGACCTAATGATGAAGCAGATCCAATGAGCATAGGGCAGCTGACGATTTCCCTTGAAGCCCTCAGCTATGGTGTCCTCCATCTCACTAAGTATGAGATCCCAAATATCAAACTGTGTCTGTGAGAGGAGGTGGTGAACAACCCATAGCTACATCCGTGTCAGTCCCTCTCTGTAGCCAAGTCTAGGAAGTAGAGTGCGTCTGACTATGGCATCCAGAACTCTGGCAAGTGGTGTCAGGCTAGCAGGCGTACGACAAGACCCTTCGCCAAAAGGCTCACGAAAGCAGGGTCGAACCAAGTCAGTAGGAGGCACTGCCCCGCCGTGAGGGCGTCTAGGTGGAGGAGTCTGACCAAAGCACAACTGATGGATCCTCGTGTCAGAAGCTGGGAGTCTGAGGATCTCTCTCACTCTAGAGCTGTAGAGTCGGTGATCGCGGCCTCGGAATGCAAAGTGAATAAACTCATGGGCATGATCAATCCAAAGTGAAGCATAAAACTCTCTGACCCATGTGCCGCAGTATGCACCTGTCCGTCCAAGAAGATCTGACAAGCCAGGCAGATAGGACAGGTGCGGACGAAGCTGCTCTCCCACAACCTCAACCAGTGCCTCAAGCCGACATACCCTCTGTGGTCAAAAAGCAATACCACTGTCAACTAGAGCCCTGTAGAAATCCTCCTAAAGTGGGGTATAGAAACCCTCTGAAGCTCTATGATCCCTCACAGGTGGAAACCATCGGCTGACCTCCACGAACCTCAACCCCTGCACCTGACGTGCTGTAGCACCCCTCAGGTCAAAGTGCTCGACCGGGGGTGAACCTCTAGCTCTGGGAGGAGGACGTGCTCCACGACGCTGGCCCTCTGGCCTAGGAGTCACCTGAGTACGAGCGCGTGTGGAGCGGCGATGTGGTAGAGACTGAGCTGGCTGCTCCTCTGTATCCTCTGTAGCCTCTGGAGCCTCTGGAGCCTCTGTAGCCTCTGTAGGCTCTGTAGGTGGATCAACTGACATACCCTCTGTAGCTCCAGTATCCTCTGTGCCCTCAGTGGCCTCAGTGCCGAGCTGTCGACCTTCAAGATGAAAGCAACACTCGCCTATGCGTATGCCACTGCTCCTGCCACCTCTCTCTGCCTGCTCTGCTGCATCTGCCACGGCCTAAGCAATCTCTGCCTCTGTAAGCGTCTTCTTCTTCTTTCTGGCAATTATCTTGATGCGCTTTCCACGCGCAATCTCAGAACGACGAGGAGGACTGTCGTCCCCATCACCAGGAGCACCACCGGCGTTCTTGCAACACACCATACTGACAAACTGACTGAGAACCTCTGTAAGATGGTGAACTATCACTCGAGAGGCTTGGCCTCAATCCGTATCCGCAGGCTTGGCCTCGGATTTAGCAAACAGATCTCACCCTGACACACCGACTGACTCGCTGCAACGACGAAATAGAGAGATCTACTATAAGCATATATATAACTAAAAGGTACGAAACCCTAGAGATAGCAAGCATATGAGATACGATGTGAATCGAAACACGAAGCTACCTCGGATCGACGAGACGACGGTGACAAGATGAGGTGAACTAGATCGCGAGATTCCCCGAATTCATCGAACGAGCTCTGAAAGGACCGAGTCGATGATAAGCAAAGGATAATTACGGTCAAGGTTAGCCCTAACGATGAAATTGAATAGAATTGATCGAAATCGAACGAGTTCGTCACCTCGAGCTAGGGTTAGGGCAAACCCTAGAGAAAAAGGCTCGGCCGAAGGAAGAATGAGGAGCTCGGGTTGGCACGGGGGAGCTCGCGGCAGCTGCTGTGGAGGAGGCTGGCGAGGCTCACGGCGGCGGAGATTCGGCTTACCGGCGGCGTGAGGTGGAAAGGCGGCGGTGGCGCGCGGCTAGGGCTTGCACGGGCGCGGCTGCGGGCAGGGCGGCAGCGAGCGCGCGCGGGCAGGAAGGCAAGGAGGCGCGGTGGGGTCTAGGCAGCGCTCGCCGGAGGCGAGGAAGAAGGGAAGGGCGCGGCGGTTTCGGCGATTCGACGGCTTAGGGTTCGGCGGCGACGGTGAAACGCGTGCGGATGAAAGAGTACGGCCGAGGACGAACCGTTTTATGAAGGGGTTAGATCCGCTCGACGCACGATGACCGGACGCGGTGGTCGTTATGACCGGACGCGGTGGTGCAGCGTCCGGTCACACTCCAGTAAGCTCCTGGAGTGACCGGACGCGTCCGGTGAGGACTGACCGGACGCGATCAGAGTCCGGTCGAGGGGAACTCGGGAATTCATCGTGAATGACCGGACGCGGTGGTGGTAACCGGGACCGGACGCGGTGGTCAACAGAGGCGCGTCTGGTGCAGCGTCTGGTCACTAGATCTGGAGTTGGTCTTCTGGATGACCGGACGCGCTGGTGGACGCCGGGACCGGACGTGGTGGTGAAGCATCACTGCGTCCGGTGCAGCGTCCGGTCCAGCGTCCGGTCGCTGTTCTTCGCCCTTCTTCGTTCCAAACTCCGACGCGACTTCTCCCAATTAAGTTCCAATTCAAAGAGACACAAATAAACACCAAATGGAACCTGATATGAGTGACCTCACTCAAACCCTCAAATTTTTCAAAATAGTTTGCCTTAGGCTAGTATTATTTTTAGGAAAATAGGCAATAAACACCCGAGGAGCAACGTATGGCCATGCAATAGAGTTTTTGGACCTTTAGGAGCGTTAAAATGCTCTCTCTATCCATGGACGAACACAGAGGTTGCTCAAAGCTAAACCGAAAAGAAACGACAAACAAACAACCATGCATATGCAATGCAATACAAGAAAGTAAAGCTAGGTTGCTTGTCAAGTTTGATCCACGGTTAGGCTTCTTCACTCCTCCAAAGGAGGGTTATCGTAACCGTGTTAGCCAAGCCCTAAATGCATTGCGATAAAATAAACGTGACATATAATACAATGCAATGCAAGGGACAACACACGCTCATTTTTTAAAGTTGCTTGAATCAAGCACATTGAGTTCACTTCTTAGCCTACAAAAGGTGGCCTCATCCAAAGGTTTAGTGAAGATATCCGCTAATTGATTTTCACTTCTTACACCTTCTAGTGATATGTCATTTTTAGCAACGTGATCTCTTAGAAAGTGATGGCGGATATCAATGTGCTTGGTGCGAGAGTGTTGTACTGGATTGTTAGCAATTTTAATGGCACTTTCATTGTCACATAAAAGTGGCACCTTTTCAAGAACAATTCCATAGTCTAGGAGGGTTTGTTTCATATATAAGATTTGTGCACAACAAGCCCCCGCGGCAATGTATTCCGCCTCGGCGGTGGACAAAGCCACACTATTTTGCTTTTTAGATGACCAAGATACTAAGGATCTCCCAAGCAAATGGCACCCTCCGGATGTGCTTTTTCTATCAATTTTGCAACCGGCATAATCCGAATCAGAATAGCCAACTAGTTGGAATCTAGCTCCTTTGGGATACCAAAGACCAATGCTTGGGGTGTACTTAAGATATCTTAGGATTCTTTTTACGGCACTTAAGTGAGGTTCTTTAGGGCACGCTTGGAAGCGAGCACACATGCACACACTAAACATGATATCAGGCCTAGATGCGGTAAGGTACAACAAGCTACCAATCATAGAACGGTAGAGAGTTTGATCAACCAATTTACCTCCCACATCTAGGTCGAGATGTCCATTTGATGGCATTGGGGTCTTGATTGGTTTGCATGCTTCCATCTTGAATCTTTTGAGAAGATCCTTGTATACTTTTCTTGAGAGATGAAAATCCCTTCTCTCATTTGCTTGACTTGAAAACCAAGGAAGAATGTGAGCTCACCAATCATTGACATCTCGAACTCCTTCGACATCAATTCACCAAATTCCTTGCAATAATCTTCATTTGTTGACCCGAAGATGATATCATCAACATACACTTGACAAATGAAGATCTCTCCATTAAGCTTCTTGGTGAATAGTGTGGTGTCGAACTTCCCAATGGTGAAGCCCTTCTCAATGAGGAAGTCTCGGAGGCGCTCATACCACGCTCTAGGGGCTTGCTTGAGCCCATATAGCGCCTTGGACAACCTATAAACATGATTAGGATATCTAGGGTCTTCAAACCCGAGAGGTTGATTAACATTGACTAGTTCATTTATAAAGCCATTTAAGAATGCACTTTTCACATCCATTTGATATAGTTTCATATCATGATGTGATGCATATGCAAGAAGGATACGAATGGCTTCAAGTCTTGCAACGGGTGCAAAGGTCTCTCCAAAATCAAGGCCTTCAACTTGAGAGAACCCCTTTGCAACTAGTCTTGCCTTGTTCCTCACTACTATGCCTTGGTCATCTTGCTTGTTTTGGAACACCCACTTGGTTCCAATGACTCTTGCACCTTTAGGATGCTCTTCAAGTGTCCATACTTGATTGCGGGTGAAGTTGTTCAATTCTTCATGCATGGCATTCACCCAATCCGGATCTTGAAGAGCTTCTTCTACATTCTTAGGTTCAACACAAGAGACAAAAGGGTGATGTTCAACAAAAGAAGCAAGCTTTTGAGATCGAGTCATCACTCCGTTAGTAGGACTCCCTATGATGAGTTCTTGTGGATGTGCTTGAAGTAGAGGTGAATTTCTTCTATCAACCACTTGAGGAGGTGGATGGGGAGCATCAACATCTTGAGTTTGTGCCTCGGCTTGTTCATGAGAGATATAAGTGTCTTCATTTTCATCTCTCTCATTCTTGTCATCATCTTGAGGCACACGTGATGAAGATGGCGGATCAATGATTTGTACATCGTCTTCATCATCTTTTGGCTTGATGTCTCCCACGGGCATGTTCTTCATGGCCTCCCTCAAGGGTTCATCACCTACATCATCATAATTCTCAATTGCTCCTTGGGAGCCGTTAGATTCATCAAATTCCACATCATATGTTTCTTCAACCAAACCGGTGGCATGGTTAAATACTCTATATGCTTTGGACTTTGATGAGTAACCAACAAGAAAACCAATATCACAATATCTTTGAAACTTCCCTAGGTGTTGACGCTTCTTATAGATGTAGCATTTGCAACCAAACACCCGGAAGAATGAGACGTCCGGCTTCTTCCCATTAAGCAACTCATAGGGGGTCTTGCCAAGAAACTTTTGTAGGAAGAGGCAATTTGAAGCATAGCATGCGGTGTTGATTGCCTCGGCCCAAAACTTTTCCGGAGTGTTGTACTTATCTAGCATTGTTCTTGCAAGGGTGATCAAAGTCCGGTTCTTTCTCTCAACTACACCATTTTGTTGAGGAGTGTAGGTTGAAGAGACCTCATGCTTGATTCCAATTTCATCACAATAAGCTTCAATGTTGGTGTTGTCAAACTCTTTCCCATTATCACTTCTAATCTTCTTTATCTTGACTTCAAATTCATTTTGAGCTCTCTTTGCAAACTTCTTGAAGCAATTTGCCACTTCGGATTTGTCATGAAGGAAGAAAGTCCATGTATACCTTGAGTAGTCATCCACTATTACAAGACAATAGAGATTACCACCCAAGCTCTTGTATGTTGTAGGCCCAAACAAATCCATGTGAAGAAGTTCTAGCACTCTTGAAGTTGACATGAAAGCTTTGGTTGGATGAGTATTTGCAACTTGTTTGCCCGCTTGACATGCACTACAAGGTTTGTCCTTTTCAAACTTCACATCCTTCAATCCTCTCACTAGTTCTTTCTTCAATAGCTTGTTGAGAGTGCTCATTCCAACATGTGCAAGCCTCCTATGCCAAAGCCAACCAAGTGAGGTCTTGGTGAACAAACATGTCATCAAATTTGCATCTTCGGAGGTGAAGTCAACAAGATAAAGATTGTTGTATCTAAAGCCTTTGAATATCACTTGCTTGTCATCTATCTTTGAAACTTCCACTTCATTTGCTGTGAACAAGCATTGGAAGCCAAGGTCACAAAGTTGCCCAACGGATAATAAGTTGAAACTCAATGAAGCAACATAGAGCACATTTGAGAGTGAGTGATCATTTGATATTGCAATCTTGCCTATACCCTTGACTTTGCTCTTTGAATTATCACCAAATGTGATCTTCTCTTGACATATCCCATTCTCTTCAATGGAGGTGAACATACGAGGATCACCGGTCATATGTTGAGTGCAACCACTATCAATAACCCAATGAGATCCACCGGTCTTGTAGTTCACCTACACACAAGAGATCAAGCTTTTTGTTTAGGGACCCAAACTTGAGAGGGGCCCTTGACTTTCTCAACTAGTGACTTGGCAACCCATATTTTCTTTGGCCTATTCTTGTTTGGAGGACCCAAAAACATGACTTTCATCTTTCCATTTGAATCTTTTCTTAGCATGTAATGAGCATTGAAGGCAAAGGGTCTAGCATGCTTGGGCAAGGGTTGTGGTGGTGGAGTTTTGCATTCATGAGCAAAGTGACCTTCTTGACCACACTCAACACATCTCTTTGGCTTGGGCTTTGACTTGCTTTGTTGTTGTTGAGCTTTTGCCTTCTTCTCTTGATTTGCCAAGTACCCAATACCACTTCTATCCATCTTCATTACGGTGTTCATGAGGAGCTCACTTTGCAAATATTGACCTCTTGTGAACTTGCTTAGACCGGTCTTGAGATGCTCTTTTTCTTGCTTGAGCTTTTTGTTCTCTTCAATGAGTGACTCATTTGTTGTTTGCTTCTCAAGAGCCATCAAACCTTTAAGCTTCTTGTTCTCATTTGCAAGCTTCTCATTCTCACACTTGATCTTGGCATAATCATCATAGTTGCTTGACTCAACCACACTCTTGCCTTTGCTACTAGAACCTTGCTCAATGCTTTCAATGATCAAGTCATCACATGATGTAGCTATATCACACTTAACAACATTGTTAGTAGCATCATGTGTCTCAAGAGCAAGTTCATTAGCAACCACAAGACTATCATAGTCAATTTTTAATGTGGTGTATTTGTCTTTTAGAGAGTTATGTCTAGTGATGAGCTCATCATGCTTCTTCTCAAGCTTATTATGTTGATCTTTAAGCTCTTTATTTGAGGTTTTGAGCTCCTTGAGATGAGAAGACATAACTTCATTTTGATCTCTAAGCTCACCACTAGTCTTTTGAGCATTTTCTAGCTTTGATGAGAGTGATTCATTTTCATTTTGAAGTTCATCATTTTCATTTCTTGTCATTCTTATGATTTTAGTGTATTTGTTTAGCAATTTTACAAGCTCATCATAAGGTGCGTCATATTCATCATCACTATCACTATCATCATCATCATCATCATCATCACTATCATGGTTTTGTACCTTTCGTTCACCCTTGGCCATAAGGCATAGGTGAGTAGTGGACGATGATGGTGAAGGAGGCGGTGAAGGTGGTGATGAGGATGTCGGTGAAGATGATGGCCCCATCACAAAAGCGGCAACCTTCTCTTTCTCATCATTGCTCTCATCTTCGGAGGACTCACAAGATGATTTAATGTCGGTGAGCCAATCACCAACAATGTATGCCTTTTCTCCTTTCTTCTTCTTGTAGAACTCCTTCTTGCCATCCTTCTTCTTGTATGGCTTGTTTTTCTTCTTCTCTTCTTCTTCATCACTTGAATCATTTTTCTTGCCCTTGTTCTTGTTCTTGTACTTGTCTTTTGGTGGTCTAGGGCATTGATGAGCTAAGTGGCCAAGTTCACCACAATTGTACCAATCCATCTCCGAGATGGGCTTTCTCTTGCTACTTGTGAAGAATTTCTTTTTCTTGCCATCGAACTTGATGCCACTCTTGTTGAGCTTCTTTAGCATCTTGGTGGTCTTTCTCACCATGAGTGCAAGTGATTCATCATCGACATCACTTTCACTTGAGCTTTCTTGCACCATCATGGCTTGGCCCTTCTTCTTCTTCTTGTCATGGCTAGCTTTGAAGGCCAAGTCTTTCTTCTTGGAAGATGATGAGCCCTCTTCCGGAGTGATGTGCATGTACATCTCATGAGCATTGATCTTCCCCAATACTTGTGTCGGTGTTGCGGTGGAAAGATCACTTTGGTGAAGCACGGTGACAATGTGACCATACTTCTCAACGGGAAGAACACTCAAGATCTTCCTTGCAACATCCGATTGGCTCATTTGAGTGAGCCCAAGAGCATTGAGGTCCTCTACAAGAACATTTAAGCGTGTGTACATGTCATTAGCACTTTCTTTGGGAAGCATCTCAAAAGAATTAATTTTCTTTAAAGCAATGTGATAGCGTTCCTCACGCTCACTCTTAGTTCCCTCATGGAGAGCACAAAGATTTTCCGACAATTCATGAGCGTTCTTTGCATTACGCACACGATTGAAAATATCTTTGCCTAAGCCCCGGTAGACTGCATTTTTGGCCTTTGCATTCCACCAGTCGTACTTCTCCTTGTCACCAATGGGGTTTGCGGGATCCTTGATAGCGGGAAGCCCTTGGGTTGCGGCTCTAAGACACCCAACATCTATGGCTTCGAGATACGCCTCCATGCGGATTTTCCAATATGGAAAATCATCCCCCTCAAAGGTGGGAGGTGGTCCTTCCCCGTTAGACATCTTGCTCTAGGCGGTAAAGCCTAAATTAGGAGCAACATGGCTCCGATACCAATTGAAAGGATCAAGATGCCCAAGAGGGGGGTGAATTGGGTTTTTCTAAAAATTAATTGCAAGAATTAAATCCTACAAGCCGGAATTCACCCCTAGTGCCTACTTGTGTTACTAGAGAGTCTACCGATAAAAAGTTTTGCACCCTAGTTTCCAATCCTAGTCTAGCATGGCAATTCTAGGAATGTAAATCAAGCAATGAAAGTAAATACGAGAATGTAAATGCTTGAATTTAAAGGGCAAGGAACACGGCGATGTTTTTCTGAGGTATCGGAGAGTCACCACTCCCCACTAGTCCTCGTTGGAGCACCCACGCAAGGGTGTAGCTCCCCCTTGATCCGCGCAAGGATCAAGTGCTCTCTACGGGTTGATTCTTCGACACTCCGTCGCGATGAATCACCCAAAACCGCTCACAAGATGAGTTGGGTCATCCACAAGCTCCGCTAGATGATCACCAAACTCCCGATCACCACCAAGCCGTCTAGGTGATGGCGATCACCAAGAGTAACAAGCTAGAACTCTCACTTGACCACAACGAGCCCAAATGAGAAAGTGGATGCACACTTGCTACTCTCTAAATGCTAGTGAGGAACTCTCAAGCTTTGATTCTCAAATCCCTATCCTCACTAGAGCTCTTGCACTCCCTTGCACTCTAAAGGGTTTTCTCAGCTGATCAAATGAGCAAGAGACCTCTAAAAGAGGTGGTGGGGATGTATTTATACACCCCACAGACGAAACGAACCGTTACCCGCTGACTCAGCAAAACACGGGCTGACCGGACGCGCCGGTCGAAGTGACCGGACGCGCCGGTCGCTCGTAACGGTCGAAATCCGAAACTTCAACTGAGTGACCGGACGCGCCGGTCAGGGGTGACCAGACGTGTCCGATCGTGCAGGGAGCTTACTGTAAATGCACCGGACGCGCGACCGCGTCCGATCGGTGATGACCGGGCGCGTCCGGTCGTCTCTGGACCTTACTGGACTGTGACCGGATGCGCCGATCATACCCAGGTCGCGTCCGAACGGGTGTTTCCCTCAAGTGACACATGTCGGCCTCTGACCACCGCGTCCGGTCCTCGCAGGGACCGTGTCCGGTCGTCAGAGCCAAACCCTAGTCACGGTTAAGTACTGACCGGACGCGTCCGGTCATGCCGAAGACCGCGTCTGGTCAAGGGAAAACGACCCGAAACTTTCCGAAACGCGTCGCAACTTGAACCAAGTTGCTTCCAACTGAACTTTGAGCTATTCTAGAGCTGCCTAGCGCCAAGTTTAACAAGTGTGCACCACACCTAAACATAGGACTCGCCTAGGTCAAGCTACCCGCTCATGCCCCCCTTTATAGTACGGCCAAAAGAGAAAAACGAAGATCCTAACGACTATTCCGAATGTATCTCAACACCTCGACATCTGGAACTAACCGTCCTTAATCTTGACGTCACTCTTTTGAAGACCGAAATGATTTCCATCAAGGGACATGAATACCATGGTGCCCAAAGCAGTTATAACCTCCATGACCTAACTTACCAAAGTTTCTGCAAAACACACGTTAGTCATGGTAATAAAGCGTTGTCATCAATTGCCGAAACCAAACCTTGGGGCCTAGATGCTTTCAGGAAGGAAAACATATACAATAGAAAAACTAAAGACCAACTGAAACATTTTTATAATAAAAGCTTAATCATGTTGAATACTAAAGTGATTACTGAAATTATGGAGCAAAGAAGAGCAAACAATTGCTGAGTCCCAACCATGTGACCATGTCATGTGTCTAGCAAATTTAAACCGCAAGCTTTCTCAAGCAGTTTGAAAATTAAAACTAAACATTCCATTGCAGTCCATGAATCACAGGGTTAAATTCTTCAGATCGTTGCCACTACTTATTATGCATGATAAAGTTGTTGAAACCAGCAGGAATTCTCTTCACCAAAAGTAAAATGATGCCATCCATGTCTGAAGGATTAAAACCAACAGTGCTATGAAATTCTTCATTTGAGCAGCATTGAACTGAATTTAAATTCTTGCTCATTAGATGTTCATCTGCTCATAGATTTAGAGTACAAAAGAGTACTGGAAAAAAGATCATCTTGTAGTACAAATAATTAGATTGACTATATAAGTGCAAAGCATTTATAGTAAGGTGATGTCTCAACTCAGAGAAACATGTAGATTCTTGGAACTCTGATAGTCTGATTACAAATTGACCAACTAAATGAATAAAAATTACAGCCTGAGCAGTGAACTCTAAGCTGTGCAAAGTATTTGATGGATTTGCTAAAGCCATAGCAATGCACCCAACCTGACTCTATTTGCTTTGACTTATGTGAATGCACCATGGTGTATGCCTGCATTGCTCCATGGTCAGCGTGTCGTTTGTGAACTGTCCAAGGACCAAGTTATGCCTGTTACATGGAAAATAGTGTAAGAAAACAGAGCTGCAGGTATTGTTTTCTGAGCTAAGATGGATTCTCTATAGGTAACGAGATTCTAACTCGACAGATTAATCATAAACATTTCACATCAAGTAGAGGAGTGTGGCCACTCTGACTGCCCACACAAAATTTCTGATTCTTGTTCATTTCCCTTGCCTCATTGCAGAACAAAAGTGCACCTTAACAAAAGTCATAGCCATTGAAGGAAGGAATTAAGAACACGTGTCATATTTAGGCAGTGGCAAACAACAAGAGATCATACCTCAAGATTGTCTTCTCCCCTCAATGCTGGGAATACTGGAGGCCAAACCATGACAAAGGGCATGATATGTAAGAAGCTTCTATCCAGCGTCGACTCATCATACACGTTCAACTCATCATACACTTTCTCACTCCAGCTCCTCAGATGAATGCATGAGAAGCCTACCTGCCTCCAGCCATAAGAACACATACTCAAGACTATTATCAGCAGCCATCACAAGCACATCCTCATGACGATTGGACGCCTCATGCACAATGACTTTATCATGCACAAGCACCCAGGTGTTTGCGCCATTGCCATCAGCCTTGTGATGCCAGATACTAAGCTGAAACCCATCTGTGTGGAGGACAAATAGCCCTGCATCCTTCTCTTGACATAAGAGCTTGAAGTTGGTCGTCCTTACGCTAGGAGCTTGATGGCAGAAATGCTTGTGGAGTCCAAATCTAACCCGAGGATGTACCCATTACTAGTTGCTATGTTGATCTTCCCATTTACGGGCGGCAGCGTGCCCATGATGAGATTCGATGGATCAGGATTGGGAATTGCAGGCGATGGATCCGACAGCTATTTTTCTGGTACTGTACAGACGGTCCAGTCATAGTTGCAGGATCGATAGGTATACACCTCCGTGTAAACCATTGTTCTTGTGTCGTTGTAAATCACTTCCACGGTGACCATGCCGTCACGCCCATCGCGTCCGTCTAGTGGGGTTGGGAATATGTTGCCATCATCTTCACCTTCAGGATACGTGAGCGGTGGTGGGATGCCTCCGTCCTCTAGGACCAGGAGGAAGATGCCGTCTTCTTCTTGGTAAGGATACAGGATGTCACGGTACGACCCATCACCAACCCTCCTCAGGAGAAGAAGCCCATGAGCAAACGTAACTCCAAGCCCAACCTGCGCTTCACTGGCCTAGATTGGAAGTGAGTCCAAGCCCAGCTGCATCTAGTGTAATGCTGTTGAACAGCTGTAATAGAACGCTCTTAAGAGGGGTGAGGAGGAAAACTTGAACTCATCTTGGTAGTTGTCGGCTTTGGCGGCGAGCTGCGGCTCGAGATCGCCGGCGACACCGATTCCACTGGAGATTTGTATCTAGATTCATTGCTGTTCTAAGTAAGCTACATATCCCTACAGTATCACTCAGTAGTGTTACATCTGGTATCAGATTCCTTTCGATCATCTTTTTTTTCATCGCCTGTTTTCGATTCTGCTGTTTGATTTGCCTTGATCTGCGACTATAATCCCCGTCGGAAGAACTCTGTGAACCACCTCGGTGTTGAGCACGTGAGATTCATAGGTCCGAGACGAGGTTAGTCGGGTCAGCAAGTTCTGAACGCCCAATCGAAATCCTGGTGCACGACCACCGCACTCGCTTGCAAGTTTCGATGAAGGTTGAAGATCAGCTTTCGCTCATCCTCGCCAAGTTGGATGACAATTCCAAGGGAATCACGAAAACTAACCGTCGTCTCACCGATGTCCATGTCTCTGTGGAGGAGCTCAAATTGGCCAAGCTGGAGTTCGAGCAGTGGTGCCCCAAGGTTGACGGCCAGGTCGCTGATTTGCGTGATTGCATCGACAATCTCCGCCACCAACTCGAGTCGATCCAGTCGACATCTACTGGTGACGCATCGCCCTTCCTCCAGTACAGTTCTGCTTCACACAAGGTGCTGGGATCTCCTCATCTCGATCCGACTTCATCGAAGGCAGCACCTAGGCCTTTGGGCCACGGCAACGAAACCCATCACCGGAGCGATGGTTCGGGGCATGTCTACATGACTACCACGAACCACCTCCGGTCAAAGGTACAAAGCAGGAACTATCACCTCGGAACCCCCTCCCCACTCTAGATTTGACTTCTGTCATCATGGATCCTGTTCTGCTCATCATAATCTGAATGCGGCTATGCCACAACTCGATTTCCTCAAATTTAGTAGTGCTAATCCCAAATTGTGGATCAAGCAGTGTGACACTTATTTTGATCTCTACCAAATTCCTATTGAAAATTGGGTGAAACTTGCTACCATCAACTTCACTGGTACTGCAGCCTTCTATTTGCAGACAATTGAAATTAATCTTCGTCAATGCTCTTGGGATGTGTTGTGCCAGTATATCGTTGATCGCTTTGATAGAGATCAATTCAATTATTTAATTAGGCAGTTCTTCCATGTTCATCAAACTAGAATAGTCACTGATTACATCACACTCTTTGATGAACTTATGCATCAGTTGCTTGCTCATGACCCATTGGTCAATCCTATCTTTCTTACCAACAAGTTCATTGATGGCCTGATTCCTGAAATTCGATCTACTGTCTTACTTCATAGACCAAAAGACCTAGATACTACGAGTTCTCTTGCCATTTTGTAGGAAGAGGTGTTAAATGTTTTTTCTCCTCAAGAGTATAAGAAGCTGGAATCACATTCTACTTCCAAGACTGGGTACAAGCATCCACCACCTATGACTGGCCCTATTGCTAAGGGTACTGAAACCAAAACTCCTCAAGACACTCCTCGTGCCGATTGTCATTCCAAGGTGGATACAAAGCTGCAAGCCTTGATGCAATACAAGAAGGCTAGAGGACTTTGTTTCAAATGTGGTGGTAAATGGGGACCTCAACACAAATGTCCACCTAATGTGCCTCTCACCATGATTGAGGAAGTTTGGCAAATGCTGGCTGAACCTGCTGACAGTAACTCTACCTTTGAGTCTGATGATGATGAACTCATGGCTCTTTCTGATCAAGCAGTTAAAGGTATCTCTGCAGCGCACACTCTCAAACTTCATGCTTTCATTCAGCACAAGGAGTCAGTCATTCTTGTTGATTCTAGAAGCTCTCACAATTTTATTAGTGCTCAGTTGGCTTCTCAGTTACTGCCTTAGACACCAATGCCTCATCCAATGAGAGTCAAAGTTGCAGATGGTGCAATGTTGAGTTGCACACATGAAATTGTTAACTGTTCATGGTCTGCTCAGGGGTGCTTTTCACCACAACATTTAAGATTTTACCATTGTAGTGCTATGATGCAATATTATTGATGGAATGGCTTGAACATTTCAGTCCTATGAAGATACAGTGGAAACAAAAGTGGCTCAGCTTCCAGTATTAGGGCAATGAAGTGAAGCTACAAGGTATACAAGATACCACTCCTCAGCCCAAAGAAGTGACACTCAGTCAACTCATTGCTATGGACAGAGATGACTCTCTTTGGGGAATTGTGTAGCTATATTCTGTTGAGCCCACACAACCTCATATTAACACCAGAGGTTCAGAAATTGGTTGATCAATATGCTGATATATTCTCTGAACCTACTGGAATACCTCCAAAAAGAGCACTCGCCCATTCTAGTCCACTGGTTCCTGGAGTGCAGCCATTTCGACTAAAACCATATAGGTACACACCCTTCTAGAAGGATGAGATTGAGAGGCAGTGGTCCAATTGTTGAAATCTAACATGATTCTAGAGAGCACTAGTCCTTTTGCTTCCCTGGATCTGCTTGTTAAGAAGAAAATGGGTGATTGGAGACTGTGTGTCGATTACAGAAGGCTCAATGCATATACTGTGAAGAATAAGTTTCCATTGCCCATTATTGAAGAGCTATTTGAAGAGTTACATGGTGCTCAATGGTTTACTACACTTGACTTGAGGTCTGGCTTCCATCAGGTTATGGTAAACCCTGACGACCAATACAAAACAACTTTTCAAACTCACCATGGTCACTATGAGATGCCATATGGCTTAACTGGAGCACCTGCTACTTTTCAATCTGTTATGAATCATGTGTTAGCACCCTTGCTCAGAAAGTGTGTAGTTGTCTTCACTGATGACATTCTAATCTACAGCAAGACCTATTCTGAGCATATATAGCATATTAAAATGGTTTTCAGTTGTTGCAAGAGCATCAATTCAAGGTTAAGCTATCTAAGTGTACCTTTGCTCAACAACAACTAAAGTACCTGGGTCATGTCATTGGAGTTCAAGGAGTCTCTACTGATCCTACCAAGGTTGCCATTGTCAAGAATTGGCCAACCCCCTAAATGTGAAGGAACTTAGAAGCTTTTTGGGCCTTGCTGGTTATTATAGGTGCTTTGTTAGGAATTTTGGTATGATTGCAAAGCCTTTGACTGAGTTACTGAAGAAAGGGTCCATGCTCATTTGGACAAAAACTACTAAATCTGCATTCCAGTTGCTCAAATAGTCTCTGATTACAGCACCTGTGCTTGCTATGCTTGACTTTCAGAAAACAATCTATGTTGAAACTGATGCTTCTGAGAAAGGCATAGGTGCAGTTTTGCATCAAGAAGGCCATCCCATAGCTTTTGTTAGCAAAGCTCTAGGCCCAAGAAGTCAAGGTTTATCAACTTATGAAAAGGAAAGCTTAGCAATTCTGTTAGCCATTGATTAGTGGAAGTCTTATCTCCAACCAGCAGAATTTGTTATTCAAACTGACCAAAGAAGTCTCACTTGACTGATCAGAAACTCGACAGTTATTGGCAATAGAAGGCTATGACCAAATTGATGGGCTTTCAATACACAATTTGCTACAAGATGGGTTCCACTAACTGTGTTGTTGATGCTCTTTCAAGAATTCTCATAATACAGCTACCCTAAATGCTATTTCAGTAGCTCAGCCCCAGTGGCTCCAAACTGTTCAGTCTAGTTATTCTGACAGTCCTGCTGCTCAATAGAAGCTTACCATTTTGGCTCTGCAGAATCCTTCTGGCCATTACAGCTTAGTGGATGGAGTCATCAGGTATAAAAACAAGATTTGGTTGGATCATTCTACTCCCCTACAACAATAAATAATTGAACAGATGCATGCTAGCCCACTAGGAGGACATTTTGGACATTTGATCACTTACTAGCACTTGCTCAAGCTATTCTCTTGGCCTCTTATGCTGCGATCTATCAAAGACTTCATCATGAAATATTAGATCTGCCAGCAGGTGAAGTCTGAGAGGCTACCGTACCTAGGTTTGCTTAAATCTCTCTCTGTTCCTGATTAGGCCTAGAAGGTAATCACCATGGACTTTATTGAGGGCTTACCTACCTCATCTGGTTACAACTGCATCTTAGTTGTTGTTGAAAAGTTTTCTAAGTGTCGGTGTTTGGTCCCGTGGGGGTCCTAAGCCGACGAGTGAGTGCTACGTGTCCCTAACCCGGATGGTGATGCAAGGGGAATACATGGGGATTTATCCTGGTTCGGGCAAAGAAGGCCCTACGTCCAGCGGGGGGAGAGAGTTTGTATTTCCTTGCACCTAAGTGCTTGCGTAGGGGTTACAAGCTGTGAGAGAGGGAACTGAGCCCAGGTCTCAAAGGAAATGAAAGAGTACAAGGGTGATTGCTAGAGATGTTGATCTGTGGGTTGTGTGCCTTTGCTTGCTAGCGCCTGGCTTCTGGCTTGTGTCCTGCTTCGTGTCCCCTTGTAGAGCCCTGGCCTGCCCTTTTATAGGGTAAGAGGAGGCCGGGGCACCGGGGTGCCTTGAGGTGAAGTTTTGTCGATCCCTGTAGAGGTGGCTCTAGCGACGTGCACCAGGAATGGCCGGCCATCCCTGGACACCATGGTGATGTCAGGGATAAGGTGGTGAAAAGACCCCGAGTCCTGTGCCACATCAGTCTTTCCTCCCTGCTGATCGATGGTGGGTCGAGGACAGGTCGAGGACGGGCGGATAAGGCTGAATCCCCGAAATCGTGGGATACGGACCTTGTCGTATCCTCCCTCGAGGGTGATCGGTGGCAAAACAATGTGTGGTAAGGTGTGTATAGTGACAGGTTTTCATCTCCCATCCTGGGATGGGCAGTAAAATGTGAGACCTGACACCGGCATTGCTTCCACGTCGGTCATAGCTGTAGCCATGACGGTTGGAGGTAGTAGGTAGTCGCATTAAATGCTCTGACTTTTGCCTCAGAGTTGGTGGATGAGATGTGTCGAGTGATCCGACCCGGGGTCGTGCGAGTCGGAGGTTTGCTGATAGTCAAGATGCCTTATCGAACGGGCCTCGTACAAGCCGGGACGTGGTCGAGGCGTCCCGTCGAGGGTGCCTCGTACGAGTCGGAGTCAGAACGCGGTCGAGGCGTCCCGTCGAGCCGGCCTCGTGCGAGTCGGAACGCACTCGAGGTGTATCGTCCGCTGTCTTTGGCTTTGCTGTGTTTGTGGATAGTGTTTTGCTCTTCTTTATCGTTGATTGTGGGTACCCCTATTCTGCAGGTACCGACAGTAGCCCTCGAGCCTTTGGGTGAGTGTGTGGTCACTCTCTTAGAGGCTCATTGGTTAATGAACTGGAGTCATAGCGTTGTGATTTTTTCCAGTGGGGGCGCACGAGCGCACCCACCGAGTGTAGCCCCCGAGGCCTCGGTGGAGTATTTGGACTCCTCCGAGGTCTTTTATGTGTTCTATTGGGGAGTGGTCTCGAATTGTAGCGTGATTCGTGTCTTCTCGTTCGAAGTTTGGTTTGTTGCGGTCGAGCCTTTGAGCCTCGTACGCACGGGGTCGATCAGAGTCTCGGCCGTCTTCTGTTGTTCGACCCTCACGCTCCCTTTTCAGGAAATAGGAGGAGGGGTGGGGAATGTTGTACTACCCTCGTTTTGGCGAGTCCCAACGGTCTCCGGCGAGCTACTACTGGGCGAATTCGAGTGTGAGCCCGTGCTCCATTCGATAGGAGTTGGCTAGTGGCCCAGAGGTGCTCTCAAGAATGCCAAGGAGTGGTCGTGTGGATCTCGATTCCCTGCGATGGGACTCGAGGGCTCGATGCCTCCCTCCGAGGGGATTCCTACGTCGACCTTCTCCTGTAGCCTCAAATACGTCTTGGGGTGCCTCGAGAGCGTGGCTCGAGCCCTGGCCATGTATGGGCGCACCCCTGGTCGTCCCTAACTCTGTCATTCAAGGGCAGCTGTCGAACCCTAGTCGAGGGCCAGCTTCCGCTCCCTCGAGATTCATACCGGGCTCGGAGCCCGTTTCCCTGGTGTCTGGAAATATCCGTCCGCGGATCCTTTCCCTGCCCATTGTCGGGTGCGCCTTTTTAGGAGGGGAAGCGAGATTGGCGCGGTAGTGGGCGGCGTGGTGTGACGGTTACGACGTGAATAGCGGCCACGTGCCCATATCTGCGAGTTTTGAGGAAACGGTTAGGTAAGGGTATTGAATGCAAAAACTGCTCCTACCTTTTCGCGTGCCCGTTGGGCTTCCGTCGGGGCTATAAGAGCAAGGCCCGGGGGTCCGTTTTCCATCACAAGTCCTTTGCATCCTTGCCCTAGATCATCTCTCTGCCTCCTTGCGCCCTTCAGCCTTCATCCAGCGTCGCCGCCGTCGTTTTTCCTTGCATGCATAGCTTCCCAACGGCAATGGCAAGCAAGAGCCAGCTCCTCCCCGCTGATGAATGGGCAGCCTCCTCGGTGACGGAGAAGAGGATGGAAGAGCTGGTCCGCGACGGGCTGCTGCGGCCGAAGACGAGCCAGTCCCAGCCAGAATGGATAGCGCCGCCATCTGACCACCGGGAGCCGGTGCCCCCAGAAGGCTACGTGGTGAGTTTCATCTGCTTCCACGAGAGGGGGTTCGACGTGCCAGCCAGCCCCTTCATGCGCGCGCTCCTCCACTACTACAAGGTGGAGCTGCACCATCTCGCCCCCAACGCCGTCTCACAGGCCGCCATTTTCGCGGCGGTCTGTGAGGGGTACCTGGGGATGGATCCGCAGTGGAACCTGTGGCTCCATCTCTTCAGGGCGGAGTTCTTTGCCAAGAAGGCGAAAGAGCAGGGGACGTGGCGCGCGGTGCGCGCGGGGAGCTGCGTGCTGCAGGTCCGGTCCGGTCGCAGCAACCAGTACATCTCGGCGCAACTGATCTCCTCGAACAGCGGCTGGCATGACGACTGGTTTTACCTCCGCAATGACGAGAGTCAGCTACCGAGGTATACCGGCCTGGTGCTGGTGGCTCGAGAGGAGAACTGGTCGTACGGTGTTGTGGACGTCGAGAAGCTGAAGCTGGACCCGCTGATCGTCGCGTTGGGGAAGCTCCGCCATCGTGGACTGACGGCGGCGGCGGTGGCCGCGGCATTCCACCGTCGGAGGGTGATGCCGCTGATGCTGCGTCGACTCCGGCTCGACCAGATGACGTCGGAGGCGCCATTGGAGGGGAGCAGGATGTCCCATGAGTCCCTCCCCCTCGACGAGGTCGTCCAGCGCGCGCGCCGGATGGTGGGGAATTTCAAGCCGGAGGACGTCGATAGGGTGTCGATGCGGCCTACCCAGGGATTCGAGCCCCTGGTAAGGGTTGCCTTTAATGTTTTTCGAGGTTACTTTGTCTTCGGGTTCCTTTTGTTAATTTAGTCGAGGTCTGTATACAGGACTTGTCGACTGTGAAGGAGACGCGGCCGCTGCTTCCAGAGGACCAGCCTGCTTGGGAGGTTCGACGCCACTAGGCATCCCAGAAGAAGAAGAAGAAGGATGCTGCCAAGAAGTGCCAGATTCGCAAGGCCAAGGAGCGGGAGGAGCTGAAGAAGCGTCAGCGTCAGCAGAGCCTCGACGGGCTTCCCCTCGAGGAGTCTCCCTCCGAGACGGTCTCAGGGGAGGAGGACGACTACGACGACAGAGACGGGGACGACGACGCCCTGTCATGGTATGATGCCGCTGTAACACCCCAGGTGTTTGTCACTCACTAAGCAGTGGGTTTGAGCTCAAACATGACATATTAAGTGGAGATGACAATATCAAGGTCAACCTATGCAGATGAGCCAAACCTAAAGTTGGATGCTGCACCATTGCTTTGCATATAGGCCCCTTTTCAAGATATATGCTTGGGTGGTGTTATGGCAATATCTTCATGTGTCTCACCTTAGTACCTATCTATATTGATACCTAGAAAAGTTTCATGAAGTTTGGAATCAAAAAGTCACATGGAATGATAAGTCATATCCTTCTTTGAATAGCATGATTAAGTGAATGGAATTATAGATCATCAACCAAACTTTGCAACTTTGCCCAAATGACTCTAGATGAACTCTACAACAAAAGTCATAAAGGGTTCATGTTGAGCAAAAGTCAAGAAAATGCCCCGATTGGCCTAAAACCCTCGTTTCGGCTTTATCGACTTGCTACTTTGACCAAAGTGAAAGTTTGACTTCGGTACAAGTTATGAGGTTTGACCTTAAACAAAAGTTGTAGTTCATCTTGTGTGGAACAAACTTTTTTTAATGGTAAAGAACTAGTTTGGCCTCTAACCTAGTCAAATAGAGCTCACAAGATTGAATTAGCTGCTGTTTTTGAAAGGGCAGAAATTATTCTAAGTCCTTGAGTGGCAGCAATAAGTTGACATGTTTAGTAATGTTTATCTCCCTAACCATGCTGAACCAGTAGAAGGTCCTTTAATTAAAGTTGTAGCTTGAGTTGTATACAACAAACTTTGTTAAAAGACCAAAGGCTGAATCTATCTCTAAGATTGCCAAATAAGGGTCAACATTTTGAAATTGCTAAATGTTTTCAGACTTGGATTAAATTGAAGGCCGAGGTTAGTCAACTTGATTGACGTGTCACGTTCTCGAGATTTTGTTAAGCAACTTGGTTTGACCCCTTAATAAAAGTTGGAGTAAACATTATGGACAAGAGCATTAAAAGTATGGCACTAGTTTGACTTTGTTAGGATCAGCAATTTTGGAGTTTTGTTAATCGCTTAGAGTGCTTTGACAATACCATCTTGATGCTTGAATATCTCCTAACTTGTTGCCCTACTGGCAAAGCACTTTTAACCAAAGTCGAAGATTATCAAGAGTACTACAAACTTTGTATTCGGCCCAAATCAAAATTCGGCCTATACCCATTCCAAAATCGTGACCCAAACTGATTACATCGTTGCACGCCACGTATTCGACGATTTGCCTCAACCGCCGACACGTGGTCTAGTGCGTGTCCTCCATGCGCGTGAGCACGCCCCACCGCGGCTGCCGCGTGCCCCTGCCTTCTGCTCGCAATGGGGAGTACCAGAACACTTGCCCGAGCTCCCCAGACGGCTAGCGCACGCCCTCGCACTCTCCGCTCGCGGCCACGAACAACGTCGCCACCGTGGCCTGCCATTGCTGGCCGCCAGAGCAGAGCTCGCGGCCGCACTCCCCTTTCCCATAGCCACGCTGCGGGCTGCCGCAATACCACGGACGCGCATAGTCGAACCCTACCGACTGCTCCCGTGTGAGTCGCCGGCCTCCGTTTGTGCCGCAGCGCCACCTTCATAGCCGGCCGTGCCGAGCTCCATGGCCACCGTCGTTCTCCTACCTCTGGCTTCCCTTCGCCCAAACGAACCACCACACCACCTTCCTCACCTCACGCTGCACCTCCCGTACTCCTCGCCTTCAGCCGCTCGTCACCGGAGCACCGCCACCGCAAGCCGCCGTCATCCCAAGCCGCCGACACTCGTGGCCCCGCTTCCTCCGACCATCTCCGGCCGAGCCGTGACCAGCCACGAGTGCGCACCGGCCTCCTCTTGCTTCCCCACCACTTCCCCGACGATGGCATGGCCTCCCTTCGCCGGAATCCGCAAGCTCCGGCGACCCTCCTCTGTTCCAGTTCCGTCAGGGACCTCGCACGGCAATTCGACTAAAGGGAGGGGTCTATCTGCACACCACTGACTCATATGAATAGTGACTTTGTACTGCAGGTTGATTTGGAAGAACTGCAGGGACCCATTGCAAAGTTGTTTTTCCTTTTTCGTTTTTCTGGTTTTCTTTTCCAGAAAATTATGCCAAACCTTGAAAGTGTGTAGTAATTAGTAGAAAAATCATAAAATAGCAAATGAGGACTTTTTGGAGTCCTTGTGAAATTATCTATGCAGTGGATCTATATTATGGCATGTTTATTTTAAAATTTTAGTTCTAAAAATAGATCTATGCTTCTAGGTTTTCAATGATAGTTGTATTTGTCATTTTTATAACTGCAGTTTTAGAGCTCAAAATGAAGTGAAATTTTTGTGGCATGCTACTCCTATGATGTTTGATGTGTGGTAAAAATTTCATGAATTTTGGTTGTAATATGAGCGAGTTATTGATTCATCTTGCTCTCACATGATTTATTGCAATAGCTATTTGTCTTTTTCATAGAGGTTGATATACTTGTCCAAATGGCTTGAACTTTGGATAGTAGACTATTGGGAGTATATGTAGGCCACTATAATTTTGGTAGAATTTATTGTACAATTTTGGTAGGTGTTCATAATTCCACCTAGTTATCTAAATAAATTAAGAAAATGTATTAAAAGAAATTATTTAGTATTGGAAACTATGTTTTCTAGTGTTCATTAGTCATGTGGGACATGTTAGTAAAGTTGGTTTTGCCCAATTATATGTTTGAAACATAAGTTAATAATTATTTCTTGCAAATGAGGTTTCTGGACTGATCTGGAAACTTAGCAAAGTTCTTCATGATAATGTGCTTTGTTGTAAAACTTGTTTATACAAAAGTTGTAGATAATTTATGTATCTAGCCTCTGTTAAAATTTGGTGGCATTTGGCCATATTGTTTAGAAACTACAGCTGTTTAAAGTTAGGTTACAGAATTGCTTGCTCTCTGTCTTGTTAGACCAGTTTCTGTGTTTGTGTAAATTCGACATATTAAACTTTGGAATCATGCTGTGATGTTTATAAATGAAATGTGGAAAATTTCATAAGATTTCTAGGATGTCTTCTTGCAAGTCATTTGGATCTGTAGAACTTCAGATGTGATTGATTTACTCAGCTACTGCATGTATGTCCAGAATTGTTGAAAATACATGATTGCTTGGTTACTTTGCTTGCGTATTGCTAAGTGTGATTCATGTCTTTGGTGATTAAGCTAGTACACCTGAGACTTTGTAAATCTTATGTCATGCTTGGTATTGCTTTCTTTGCTATTTTAGCATGTTTGTTTGTGTAAGGTTACTTAAGTAATGTGATGTGCTTACGTGTCTTTACTATAACCTTATACTTGCCTTGATTAACGTGTGATGCATCATCTATTGCATTTCCTTGTATTCATGCACTTGCATCTTGCATTTCATTTAGGTGCGCTAGCTGAAAAACGTGAAGGACGTGATGTGATGTTGGAGCCAAACCCGAACACGGTGTTTGGTGGATCCATCCCGAAGATAGAAGGACCGAACAAGTGTTAGACGGAGGGAATGCTCGCCAAACGAGTTTCTTCTGACATACTCTAACTTGAGTCGGATCCCAGGCAAGCCCCGGAGCATTCTAAGCCTCCTATCTTCAAAGCAATTAATTCTATATATGTTATAAGTATTGTTGCATTAGGTGATAGGAGTTGGTTGGAAACTCTTGCTGCATTATATCATTCCTTGTCCAGATATATGAATCCCTGAATCCTACATAGACTAGGATCGAGTAGATGCTTAGCCCTGCTTTAAGCGGTAGAAGTCAGGTGATTTCCTGTCACCTGCGAGATGTAGGGATATTCATATATGGCACGGTTGGCTATATTGCTATCGTGGAATGGAACCAAGTGTTAATAAAATGAAATGAGACCGGGCGGGATGACGATAGTGAAGCAACAAGGCATGGAGGTCTTGGGTGTGGATCTATCCCCGTCTAAGTCGTTTAAGGACCAATTCGCTGTACGTCCTTGAGTCATGTTGAACGTAGTCTAACACTTAGTTGGCCGGATAAGTCGTTCCGACCGCGAAGCCGAGTAATATGGTTCAGGCCAGGAATCGAATGGTAGGTTGCTTCTTGGAGGAGAGAAAGGATGTGCTTGGGGACATTGGCGTGAGACCAAGGGGGGTTAGAGTCCCTATCACCTGGCAGAGTGTCGCCCTTGGGGTCGCGACATCATTCAGACCCGCGATTCCTAAATCATATGAAAAGATGGCTTGTGCGACCCTGGCAGGGGCCTGTGCGGTGAGTGTTAGAAATACCCCTCCAGCTGGATAGGAATTCGATTCGAATCACCGTCGCTCCCGGTTAGTGAGCACTTGACTTGAGAAGTGGCAACGTAGATTCCATTAAATTGAACGGATGGTTAATTGGATAATGATGGAAAGGTTGCCTCAATTTATACCTGCTATGGTTAATATTGTTTGCTCCTAATAAAGTGAGTGCTCTAGTACAGGTTCTAATATAGATGACAGATTAATGATAATTAACTTGATGCTTAAGCATTAATGATTACTTATCCATAATAAGCTTTTATGCAAAATGTTGTCAAGCTAGCCCACTTTATATCAGCCTTGCATGATCCTTGGTGTCACTTTATTTCTGGTTTATGACAGGTAAGTCTAGCTGAGTACCTTCTCGTACTCAGGGTTTTATCCCCACTTGTTGCAGGTTGTGACGTATTTTGGCAACTGCAAGAGTTGGTTGGCTCCTGCCTTAGTGGCGGAGTGTGATCACGGGCTTGATCCTTCTGAGTTATCTTCTCTCTAATGCTTTTGTTGGAAGTCGACCTTGGTACTGGCATGTATTTGAAATAAGATTAATGTTAGTTTTAAATTACTTTGCTTCCACTACTTTTCCAGTTAAGTTGTAATAACTATGTTGAACTCCGATGTATATTGAATTACTTGTGAAATGGTTGTAACATGTGACTTGTTATGTTGAATCACTACGATCTTGGCTTGTATGTTGGTTGGTTTGAAATCCCTCGTGATTTCATTGGACTACCGGAGTTATATGGGCTCAAGTGTGAGAATTTGATCACTTCGGTGATTGTTTTTATACTTGTGCTCTTATAATTTGGACGGTTCCGTTATAGCTAGCATCGGAGCAAGATTCAACATTAAACTTGTCGTATGTGTATTTAAAACAAAGGTTTTGTTTTATAAAGTCAGTTTTATCAACTTATAGCTATATATATAGGTTTGTGAAAACTGAATTCTAAATCTAAGTATGCCAGTGGTCAATTTCCTTATGCCTATATAAGGATTATTAGGTGGCTTATATAAGTACTAATTTGGGGGTTTTCATTTATGCATCTACGCCCAGGCCAGGTATGTATGTGTGATGACTCTCCCACACTATGCTACCCGGTGTGTTAGATTGGTGGTAGCCTTCATATATGAAATAGCCATATATGTCGCTAGTTTACTTTTATGCAACATCGCACCTACGCTCAGGTAAGCGTGAGTTGTGAGAGCATGACCGTACAAACTGCGGTCTAGGGGAGAGCTAGTTTTGGTTACTGGATTAGTTACATGTTACACACATGTATATATGAAGGTACTTAATTGTGGGTGATTGATGATTCGGGTAGTTTTGGTGCTACATGTATATATACGGGGGTATATGTACATGAGAGTACTTAGAATTTTACTTCTCTGCTTTCGTTGTGTGCTATATTGGGAAATATTGGGCTGCAATGAAAACTTTTCTGCAGGTACACTAACCACGAATGCGTAAGTCGAATGTAGCTAACGACTACATATATATCGAGAGTGCATGTTATGCCACTGACATAGAACGTGATCGCCACCTTAGGTTGGCAATCTTATGAGGACGAATAGGACGAAGCATGCATTATCATGATTGTTGCTTTATGCATAGCTATGCTCCTCTCACCCTTGTTCGATAATAAGTAACTTGTGATCAATGTGTTGCACTATCTCCCTTGTGTGGAGTTAAACGATAATGCCTTGTTCCATGTTGCTTGAATAGAAAAGTGTGTGCTTAGCCTTGTTAGAAATGATTGTGGTTACATAATTGAACCTATAGATGTCCTCTAGTTTAGCCAAGTGATGAATATGTTGTTCATACAAGCATTTGCTAATGCTTTAGACCGCACTTAAGTAATTTTGATTCTTGTGAATGAATTAAATTGGTGCTTCTCTAAGGTAATAATGTTTAGAGCTACTAGAATAACATGTTTGTACGCTCTCTTGTTAAGTAGAACAAAGGCAAGCTTTGTTTTGCTTGTCGAATGTTGGCTGCTAGAACGTTTTCTGTTGTAGTGATACTTTCATAGTCATAATGGTGTTTTCTGTAGTTATGGAGAATACCAAAGTTGTAGCTAACGTACTTATTTGGCTTATCCTAAAATTTCATGACCCTAGGTCTTATGGTTTGGGAGTTATAACTTTTAGAAGTTTGTTGTCAGGTTTTGTTTATGTTCTAAATAGATCTGAATGTTTGGTTTGTTTGACCTGCGTGCATATGGAATCATGTCTTGGAGATAATAGAAGAAGTGTAGTGCTTTTTCTAAGCTTTCCAAGATGTCTGATAGCACTAATTTTTGTGGTATAAATCTCCAGTTATAAGCTTGCAAAGTGGAATGATAGAATCTGTCCAAATCTGGGCAGAGATGTCTTCTTTATCTTGTTGGGCCTTGTTAGCTGTAGAATCATCTTAATATGATAATAAGAAAGTTATAGACAACTTAATAAGCTTTACATCAAGTTAAAGATCAGCCTGGTTGGGTCTCTAGAACTCCAGTTATGCATTTTTGAAGTTCTTGTCAGTTTTCTGTCCATATTGGTATAGATCTGAAACATTAGTATTGTTGGCCATGTTAACCTGTGATTTAGCCTTTGGTATGAATAACAAACGTGTGGAAAACTTCCTAAGCTTTTTAGAAAGTCTAGGATCACCTTTGTGAGATGTCTATAACCTCAGTTATGGTTGAAACAAGTAACTGCTGTGCTGCTGTCCAGATTCTGTGCACATGCTAAGGTAGCCACCTTAGCTAGCGTTTGTTTTGGACTAAACTTGTAGTTAGTTTGTGCTTGAGATAAATGCTTATTTTGGGTGAGCCATGTGCCTTGTATTGGTTGCTTAAGCCCATTTGTTTGAATTTTCTAAAATGACTGCTTGATTGTGATGTTGTAGGTATGCTTGTTAGTTAATAAGTGCCATAGTTGTCACTTCGTTTGTCCTCGGTGAGCATACGAGGGTCACATAGCTTTATTTAGAACATCGTTCACGTTATGTAATTGTATGGTTGTTGTCTTCAACTAGGTTTTCTCTCTTAGGAGCTTGAGCCTGTATACTTGGTGGTAGCCCTTGAATGTTGTATCCATGCCGTTGCTTGACCGAAAGCCCAAAGTTTAGTTCTCCTATATGTTTGCATAAGCCATGGATGTTTTGCAACCCTCTTTGTGAAGACCCTTGTCGACTGACCCACCAAGTTAACTTCCATCAACGCTAGCCTTTGACCATGGTTCGTATGTTGCCAGTTATGGAGACCGTACCCAAATCCATGTTGGACCTTCCGGTTACCTCTCCTAAAGGTTAGCTAGTGTGATGCAACGTCTCTCTGCTACAGCCTCTAAATTTGTGTTTGCAAATTCATGTAGCGACTTTATCAACTCAATCTTCGATTGGTACCTCGATTTTATCCTTGAAATTTGCTTAATCCATCTCCAACCTTCCCAAGTCTCGGATATTTATCAGTCTTGGTTTCATGTTGTTGTCCAACATGACCAAATCTCATGGTAATCTTTCATCTAGGCATCACTGTGGTGAATGCTAGGCGTGCGTGGAATTAAGCAAAAATCTCGTGCTTAGTCGCATTCGGCATTTGAGCTATGTTCTCTTGTGAGGTGTTTTGATCTACGGATAGCTTCCCTGTTGATTCTAAACCTTGTGACTACCATTGCTTGCTATTTTCCCTTGTATAATTCTTGTTTTACCACCCAAATTGTGTCACTTGAAATTTCACCTTGGTGGTGTGATCGGTAATGGTGTTATGAGTAGCAACTAACGGTGTCGCGATGAAACCGAGAGCCTCCTATGGGCGGCCGACACAAGGTTGTGCTGCTCGGCACGCGCTGGTATCGTGGTTTCTTGTCATGATCCATTGTGGGACAACATCAATGTGTTATTCTCATGTGAACTTTTCCTTGGTTATCTTCCCATATCGTATCGTAAGATCCATATCTTAGACCGAAAGTAGTGGAGTTTCCTTCTGAAGTTGCTAAGAGGATAACCTTTGAAAAACAAGTCACCGACATAAACATTAACAGACTGCAATAGGTGGTAGACAAGTGACTCTACTTAGTTGTTCCAGTATTGATGACCACCACCTAGTGAGCATAGTATCGCATCTCTATTGGATACAAAGGACACACAACATTTAATGTTGGACAAGTCATCCGTTGGATAAGACTCGATCATCATGTTATGCAAGTTTTAACCTTTGTATGCATAATGGTCATACAATCGAAATCAACCATCTCTGGTGTGACTCCTTATCTACTGACTTCGATGGCAACCATCTGTTCTGCATCAACCATAGTTGTTGTGGTCAAGAGTGAAGATTTGGAACTTTTTAGTGTTGAGAGACAACTGATTAGTTACCAATAGTAAGGTTAATCTCCAGCTAGGTAAAAACTCTTTGGTAGCTACGAAGGCTATGTCTTACAGAGCAATAACCAACAAGAAGTTGATCAACTAGCCAACAACTTGAGTGATACTCTATCTTCCACAGCCATTGTGACCAAGTCAATTCCATCTTGGGCAATCACACAGATAGTGCAAGGTGTGCTATCAGCTAAAGCGAAGAATTTGAGAAAGCATGACCTAGTTTCAATTAGCATCCATGTGCCCTTAGGTGCCACAAACAGTTTGTTCATAACTTTATTGGACAAAGTGTTGAGAAAAATTCGAAAGCAATTTGAGAAGTGTCAAACAATAGATTTCCCATCTTAGAGCTGCTGTTTGATCCTAAAAAGGAAGCCTCCAGGTGAAAGTTGGCTTGACAAAGTTGTTATGCTGCAAGTCAACTCAACTTACAGTGCAACTAAGTCACCAAGGAAAAATTTTACTCAATCGCTTGGTGGTAAACTACTCCCCGCGGTTGAGTGAATATTTACAACTTTTGTTGTCCTTAAGGCCTTGCTACATCTTTCTTTGGGAATTATTTTCCAATGATGACATACTTTGGTACCTTATAAATGTTTTTACCGAAGAGGTTGCATCTGATTCAACCCAGATAATTATTGCCTTTGGGTAAGAGAATCTTCTTAGGTAACATTTGGCATAAATGCGGAGCCGACAGAGTCAGCTATCACATTCACTAACCCCTTGACAGACTCAGATAATACAGTGTTGTCATCAGAGAAAGAGAACTGCACGCATGGAATAGTAAGTAGCTTTCCATTAGTTGATATATGAATGATTGAACATTTACGACCAACATAGACCCTGTCTATTGGTTAGTCAGTATCCTATAGCCTCAGAGTATATTTATCGCCGATGATCTCACCCTTTTGGAAGGTTGTGCTCAAGCCAATTTGGTAGAGGACTGCTTTTTAAACTTTGTGAGCATAGAGTCATTTCAACGAGTATACTTCTGAATATTTCGGTCTAGTGTCAAATTCATATGGCCTATGTTGTGCTCATTAGAGAGTCAGATACTTGTGAGTGGTTCACTCATCGACCAAATGATCTTCGTACACTGAGAATGCAGTACGTGCTATCTTGGATTCCTCCCAAAGTAACAATGCTTCATGGAAGTCAATGAAGGAAATTCTTCAGACAAATTTTACCATAAAGAGTAAGTATCAGAAAGTACCTTTGACCAAATTATTCACCGATGTTGAAGCTTTGTAGCTGAATGCTATAGCAGATGTTGGGAACTAGATAACGTGCCTCTCTTCCTTAATAGGTCCTCCATTCTGAATCTCGGGACGCGATTCTTTTAAGGGGGGAGGGCTGTAACACCCCAGGTGTTTGTCACTCACTAAGCAGTGGGTTTGAGCTCAAACATGATAGATTAAGTGGAGATGACAATATCAAGGTCAACCTATGGAGATGAGCCTAACCTAAAGTTGGATGCTGCACCATTGCTTTGCATATAGGCCCCTTTTCAAGATATATGCTTGGGTGGTGTTATGGCAATATCTTCATGTGTCTCACCTTAGTACCTATCTATATTGATCCCTGGAAAAGTTTCATGAAGTTTGGAATCAAAAAGTCACATGGAATGATAAGTCATATCCTTCTTTGAATAGCATGATTAAGAGAATGGAATTATAGATCATCAACCAAACTTTGTAACTTTGCCCAAATGACTTTATATGAACTCTACAACAAAAGTCATAAAGGGTTCGTGTTGAGCAAAAGTCAAGAAAATGCCCCGATTGGCCTAAAACCCTCGTTTCGGCTTTATCGACTTGCTACTTTGACCAAAGTGAAAGTTTGACTTTGGTACAAGTTATGAGGTTTGACCTTAAACAAAAGTTGTAGTTCATCTTGTGTGGAACAAACTTTTTTTAATGGTAAAGAACTAGTTTGGCCTCTAACCTAGTCAAATAGAGCTCACAAGATTGAATCAGCTGCTGTTTTTGAAAGGGCAGAAATTATTCTAAGTCCTTGAGTGGCAGCAATAAGTTGACATGTTTAGTAATGTTTATCTCCCTAACCATGCTGAACCAGTAGAAGGTCCTTTAATTAAAGTTGTAGCTTGAGTTGTATACAACAAACTTTGTTAAAAGACCAAAGGCTGAATCTATCTCTAAGATTGCCAAATAAGGGTCAACATTTTGAAATTGCTAAATGTTTTCAGACTTGGATTAAATTGAAGGCCAAGGTTAGTCAACTTGATTGACGTGTCACGTTCTCGAGATTTTGTTAAGCAACTTGGTTTGACCCCTTAATAAAAGTTGGAGTAAACATTATGGACAAGAGCATGTAAAAGTATGGCATTAGTTTGACTTTGTTAGGATCAGCAATTTTGGAGTTTTGTTAATCGCTTAGAGTGCTTTGACAATACCATCTTGATGCTTGAATATCTCCTAACTTGTTGCCCTACTGGCCGAGCACTTTTAACCAAAGTCGAAGATTATCAAGAGTACTACAAACTTTGTATTCGGCCCAAATCAAAATTCGGCCTATACCCATTCCAAAATCGCGACCCAAACTGATTACATCGTTGCACGCCACGTATTCGACGATTTGCCTCAACCGTCGACACGTGGTCTAGTGCGTGTCCTCCATGCGCGTGAGCACGCCCCACCGCGGCTGCCGCGTGCCCCTGCCTTCTGCTCGCAATGGGGAGTACCAGAACACTTGCCCGAGCTCCCCAGACGGCTAGCGCACGCCCTCGCACTCTTCGCTCGCGGCCACGAACGACTTCACCGCCGCGGCCTGCCATTGCCGGCCGCCGGAGCAGAGCTCGCGGCTGCACTCCCGTTTCCCATAGCCGCGCTGCGGGCTGCCGCAATGCCACGAACGCGCGTAGTCGAACCCTACCGACTGCTCCCGCGTGAGTCGCCGACCTCCGTTTGTGCCGCAGCGCCACCGCCATAGCCGGCCGTGCAGAGCTCCATGGCCACCGTCGTTCTCCTACCTCCAGCTTCCCTTCGCCCAAACGAACCACCACACCACCTTCCTCGCCTCGCGCTGCACCTCCCATACTCCTCGCCTTGAGCCGCTCGTCACCGGAGCACCACCACCGCATGTCGCCGTCGTCCCAAGCCACCGGCGCTCGTGGCCCCGCTTCCTCCGACCATCTCCGGCCGAGCCGTGACCAGCCACGAGTGCGCACCGGCCTCCTCTTGCTTCCCCACCACTTCCCCGATGATGGCATGGCCTCCCTTCGCCGGAATCCGCGAGCTCCGGCGACCCTCCTCTGTTCCAGTTCCGTCAGGGACCTCGCGCGGCAATTCGACTAAAGGGAGGGGTCTATCTGCACACCACTGACTCATATGAATAGTGACTTTGTACTATGGGTTGATTTGGAAGAACTACAGGGACTCCATTGCAAAGTTGTTTTTCCTTTTTCGTTTTTCTGGTTTTCTTTTCCAGAAAATTATGCCAAACCTTGAAAGTGTGTAGTAATTAGTAGAAAAATCATAAAATAGCAAATGAGGACTTTTTGGAATCCTTGTGAAATTATCTATACAGTGGATCTATAATATGGTATGTTTTAGTCTAAAGTTTTAGTTCTAAAAATAGATCTATGCTTCTAGGTTTTCAATGATAGTTGTATTTGTCATTTTTATAACTGCAGTTTTAGAGCTCAAAATGAAGTGAAATTTTTGTGGCATGCTACACCTATGATGTTTGATGTGTGGTAAAAATTTCATGAATTTTGGTTGTAATATGAGTGAGTTATTGATTCATCTTGCTCTCACATGATTTATTGCAATAGCTATTTGTCTTTTTCATAGAGGTTGATATACTTGTCCAAATGGCTTGAACTTTGGATAGTAGACTATTGGGAGTATATGTAGGCCACTATAATTTTGGTAGAATTTATTGTGAAATTTTGGTAGGTGTTCATAATTCCACCTAGTTATCTAAATAAATTAAGAAAATGTATTAAAAGAAATTATTTAGTATTGGAAACTATGTTTTCTGGTGTTCATTAGTCATGTGGGACATGTTAGTAAAGTTGGTTTTGCCCAATTATATGTTTGAAACATAAGTTAATAATTATTTCTTGCAAATGAGGTTTGTGGATAGATCTGGAAACTTAGCAAAGTTCTTCATGATAATGTGCTTTGTTGTAAAACTTGTTTATACAAAAGTTGTAGATAATTTATGTATCTAGCCTCTGTTAAAATTTGGTGGCATTTGGCCATATGGTTTAGAAACTACAGCTGTTTAAATTTAGGTTACAGAATTTCTTGCTCTCTGTCTTGTTAGACCAGTTTCTGTGTTTGTGTAAATTCGACATATTAAACTTTGGAATCATGCTGTGATGTTTATAAATGAAATGTGGACAATTTCATAATCTTTCTAGGATGTCTTCTTGCAAGTTATTTGGATCTATAGAACTTCAGATGTTATTGATTTACTCAGCTACTGCATGTATGTCCAGAATTGTTGAAAATACATGATTGCTTGGTTAGTTTGCTTGCGTATTGCTAAGTGTGATTCATTTCTTTGGTGATTAAGCTAGTACACCTGAGACTTTGTAAATCTTATGTCATGCTTGGTATTTCTTTCTTTACTATTTTAGCATGTTTGTTTGTGTAAGGTTACTTAAGTAATGTGATGTGCTTACGTGTCTTTACTATAACCTTATACTTGCCTTGATTAACGTGTGATGCATCATCTATTGCATTTCCTTGTATTCATGCACTTGCATCTTGCATTTCATTTAGGTGTGCTAGCAGAAAAACGTGAAGGACGTGATGTGACGTTGGAGCCAAACCCGAAGACGGTGTTTGGTGGATCCATCCCGAAGATAGAAGAACCGAACAAGTGTTAGACAGAGGGAATGCTCGCCAAGCGAGTTTCTTCTGACATACTCTAACTTGAGTCGGATCCCAGGCAAGCCCCGGAGCATTCTAAGCCTCCTATCTTCAAAGCAATTAATTCTATATATGTTATAAGTATTGTTGCATTAGGTGATAGGAGTTGGTTGGAAACTCTTGCTGCATTATATCATTCCTTGTCCAGATATATGAATCCCTGAATCCTACATAGACTAGGATCGAGTAGATGCTTAGCCCTGCTTTAGCGGTAGAAGTCAGGTGATTTCCTGTCACCTGCGAGATGTAGGGATATTCATATATGGCACGGTTGGCTATATTGCTATCGTGGAATGGAACCATGTGTTAATAAAATGAAATGAGACCGGGCGGGATGACGATAGTGAAGCAACAAGGCATGGAGGTCTTGGGTGTGGATCTATCCTCGTCTGAGTCGTTTAAGGACCGATTCGTTGTACGTCCTTGAGTCATGTTGAACGCAGTCTAACACTTAGTTGGCCGGATAAGTCGTTCCGACCGCGAAGCCGAGTAATATGGTTCAGGCCGGGAATCGAATGGTAGGTTGCTTCTTGGAGGAGAGAAAGGATGTGCTTGGGGACATTGGCGTGAGACCAAGGGGGGTTAGAGTCTCTATCACCTGGCAGAGTGTCGCCCTTGGGGTCGCGACATCATTCGGACCCGCAATTCCTGAATCATATGAAAAGGTGGCTTTGCGACCCTAGCAGGGGCCTGCGCGGTGAGTGTTAGAAATACCCCTCCAGCTGGATAGGAATTCGATTCGAATCGCCATCGCTCCTAGTTAGTGAGCACTTGACTTGAGCAGCGGCAACGTAGATTCCATTAAATTGAACGGATGGTTAATTGGATAATGATGGAAAGGTTGCCTCAATTTATACCTGCTATGGTTAATATTGTTTGCTCCTAATAAAGTGAGTGCTCTAGTACAGGTTAATGATAATTAACTTGATGCTTAAGCATTAATGATTACTTATCCATAATAAGCTTTTATGCAAAATGTTGTCAAGCTAGCCCACTTTATATCAGCCTTGCATGATCCTTGGTGTCACTTTATTTCTGGTTTATGACGGGTAAGTCTAGCTGAGTACCTTCTCGTACTCAGGGTTTTATCCCCACTTGTTGCAGGTTGTGACGTATTTTGGCAACTGCAAGAGTTGGTTGGCTCCTGCCTTAGTGGCGGAGTGTGATCACGGGCATGATCCTTCTGAGTTATCTTCTCTCTAATGCTTTTGTTGGAAGTCGACCTTGGTACTGTCATGTATTTGAAATAAGATTAATGTTAGTTTTAAATTACTTTGCTTCCGCTACTTTTCCAGTTAAGTTGTAATAACTATGTTGAACTCCGATGTATATTGAATTACTTGTGAAATGGTTGTAACATGTGACTTGTTATGTTGAATCACTACGATCTTGGCTTGTATGTTGGTTTGAAATCCCTCGTGATTTCATTGGACTACCGGAGTTATATGGGCTCAAGTGTGAGAATTTGATCACTTCGGTGATTATTTTTATACTTGTGCTCTTGTAATTTGGACGGTTCCGTTACAGCCGTGATCGGTCTGGCGGACCTCCCCGATGTGCGCCCCTTTCTGGAGCCCATCAGGGGGTCAACCTTCCAGGCGTCGGGGCTGGCCCCCGTGACCGTCGAGGTGGAGGAGGAGATGGAAGAGGTGGGCATCGAGGCGGGCCCCTCGACGGGAGGGGCCGCCTCATCTGGGACCCCACAAGAGGGGTCGACGATGCTGCCCCCGCGAGCCCAGGCTCCGCGGGTTCAGCCGGTGGTTGGGATAGCGCCGCCAGCGTCATCATCTAGGGCGCCGCCTACGGGCGTGAGGACCCGAGGCCAGCTGGCCTCGGAGGCGCAGAGGGCCCGAGGCGCCCAGCCAACCAGGGCTCCAAGGAGCACCCGGCCCGCAGGGGGGGCCGACGGCAAGGCCGCCGCTGGCGTCATCGGGGGTCTCCGATCTGCCGGGGTCAAGGCCCTTGCTTCCCCTTTCTGGGTAAGCTTTTCTGCCCCGTTCTTTGTAATTAGCGGTCCTGTTTCTTAGTCTGACGTATTAACTTATTCCTTAGGCACAAGCGCAAGGTGGAGCTCGTGGGTCCGACTCTCGTGAAGGCGCTCTGGTCGAGCGCCGCCGTAATAATGCGGACGGCAACTGACGACATTGCCTGGATCGAAAGACTCCAGGCCGCGACGGAGCGTCTCAAGCAGCGGGAGGCGGCTGCCCGGGCGAAAACGGGCGCCCAGGAAGCTACCGGTTCTGACCTTGCCGCGCAGGGGTCGGGGCCGTCGGAAGCGGCGGCGCCCAGCACTAGTGGGGAGGAGCCTAGGTCGACTTCGACCGCCCAGGCTTCCGTCGAGGCCACAGAGGCCGAAGCATCTGCCCGCGACGCGGGGCGGGCGGATGTCGAAGAGGTGGCGGTGGAGGTCCCGCCGGAGGCGGGACAGCAGGCGGCGCAGCGGGGGGAGCTGCAGCCGCAGCAGGACCGGCCGGTGGAGCCGGCGGTCGAGGTGGAGAGTGGGGCGGTCGCGCCCCCGCCCGTGGTCCCGGTGGTGGCGCCGGTGATCGAGGCGCCAGCCCTGGCACAAGGGCCGACCCCGGCCATGGTCGACCTCACCCTTGACGATTCCCTTGTCGACAAGGGGAAGCAAGTGGTGGGCATCGAGGGGGCCGAGGCCGCGGACCAGGCCGGTCCCTCCACGGCGGTCGAGGGGGTCGAGGCTGCGGACCAGGCCGGTCCTTCCGCGATGCCAGAGAGTGTCCCGGTCGGGTCACCGGTCGTATGGCCGGACCTTGCCGGGCTGATCCTTGTGCGGGCGGAGGAGGAGCTGCCATGCTGGGGGTCGTCCCTCGAGTTCAGGGACGCATCCAGCCCTGGCGCGGAGCCTGTCTTTGTGCTCAATGATGGGGATGAGGTGCACCACTAGCAGTACCTCGAGGGTCTCCGGCAGCACACGATGCGGTCTCTTCGTGTGGCCTCGGAGGCCCTGTCACGAGGCATGTCAGATGCTCTTGAGGTAAGCCAAGCTTGGTAGTTTTTCGCTTTCTTTTTATCCCCTTTCTCTGGTTCTTATTTCTTTGATTTTGAACCATGGTCAGGAGCTTAAGGAGCGTTCTTGCCGCAAGTCGCTCTTCATTCGTAATGAGAGCGGCGTGTGGGCGGCACTATCCCAGCAACGGGCTCTGGTCGAGGAGGCCAACCAGTGGCTTTCTCATCAGAGCGCCGAGGCAGCCGAGCTTCGCGTTGCTCTTGCGGCCGTTAAGGAGGAGGCGATGCAGGCCCAGGCTGCCGAGGCCGCGGCGCGCGAAGACGCGACAAGGGCCCGGGAGGAGGCTACCAAAGCCCGTGAGGCTCTCGTGCCGTTATCGGCGTGTGTAAAAGAGCTTGAGGAGGACGTCACCCTTGTCAGCAGGCACCGTGACACCCTCAATGTCCAGATCGGGCAGGTGACTGCTCGCTTTGAGGCCTTGAAGAATGAGGTTGCGACGCTGAGTGGAGCCGTTCGGGAGAGGGACGAGGCTCTCTCGAACGCCAGCCAAGAGATCAAGACGTTGAGGGCGGCCGTTCGTGACAGGGATGGCGCTCTCCAAGCGCTTGAGAAGACGTGCGGGGGACTTCGCGACGAGGTCGTGGGCTGGCAGACCCACTCCGAGGGTAAGTTTTTGTCATATGGTGGCCTTGGCGGTGAGTTACCGAGCTTGCGCTCACTTGATGCTTGTGCCCTAGAGTTGGAGAGGGAGCAGCAGGCGGCTCAGGCGACGGCTACCTCCTTCTAGAATCTCTTTGAGGCCAAGGCCCAGCGGACCCAGTTGCTCCAGGACGCCATCTCCTCCGTGTGCGACGGCCTGGGGGTCGAGCCTGATGCCGACACTGAGGAGGACGCCCCGGGGAATTCCTTTGTTCGCCGGATGGTGGCGCTGGGCCGCCTCATCCGAGAGAGGATACGAGGCGGCCTCCATCACGGCGTGAAAGAGGGCACTGGCCGTCGTTCGATCCGGGTTCGTGTATGACATGGAGCTTGTCGCTGATGGCTTCATCACCAATCCAGATCGAACGAACGAGGAGAATGAGGACGCCTGCCTGGGCCTGATCGAAGCCGCCGAGGGGCCTGGAAGTCATTTGGCCAAGCTCTTTGAGGTCGAGGTGGTTCCGCCTACCGACGACGAGGGCCTGTGAGCCAAATCTGGGCGCAGAGGCCCATGTAATAAGTTAGCGTTTTTTACTTTGGTCGCAGTGGCCTCGGAGGCCTTGAACACTTCGAAATGTAAACCTACACTGGCCGTTTAAGTTTGTTCGAGTTTTTCTTCCCTTTATCACTTGAGTCACGTTCTCATATGATTTACTTAGCACGCCGTCGCGCCCCTTGGCGCAAGGGAGTGAGTGGAGGTACCATAGCCTCGGAGGCGTAGGTGACCTCGCGGCTCAACTGCCCTCAAGCTTCAGGGAGCTCTTGCGGCCTTGCAGATCGTGTAAGAACTTGACTTGAAGTGACCGTGGATGTATTCTTTTCCAAAGTTATGAATTGTCATTAGGTCTTCTTAGCGTGCGGTCGCACCCCTAAGCGTGAGGGGTGAGTGGAGGTACCGTAGCCTCGGAGGCGTAAGCGATCTCATGGCTCGACGACCCTTTGAGCCTTAGGGTGCTCCCACGGCGTTGTCGACTTAAGTGACAACTTTCTTTTTTGAAAAAGAGAACGAGTTTTTTCGGGGACAGGGGGTTCCCCCCTTGTAGCCCCCGAGGGAGGGTCGATTCTGAGAGAACAGAGTCGATCCTTCCTGGTTGTTATGAAACGAAGCTTTGAACACTGCTGTTTTCTTTATTGATGAGATTGAAAAGAATTTACAGAGCCTTGAGGCTTTTTAAGGGAAAAAGCGACGTAGCTGTTCAATGTTCCAAGCGTTGGTGAAGATTTCACCCTTCTCGTTCGATAGCTTGTAGGTGCCCGGCTTTAGTACTTCTGCGATGATGTACGGCCCTTCCCACGGGGGCGTGAGCTTGTGTCATCCCTTCGTGTTCTGGTTTCGGCGTAGCACCAGGTCACCGACGTTGAGGTCGCGCCTGCGGACGTGTCTATCGTGGTAGCGTCGGAGACTCTGTTGATATCTGGCAGAATGCAACAGAGCCACGTCTCGGGCTTCCTCGACTTGGTCGAGGGCGTCTTCTCTCGTGGCGTTGTTATTTCTTTCATTATAGGCCTTCAACCTCGGGGATCCGTATTCTATATCAGTCGGGAGCATAGCCTCAGACCCATAGACTAAGAAGAACGGAGTGAACCCCGTGGCTCGACTCGGTGTTGTTCTTAGGCTCCATAGGACCGAGGGAAGCTTGGCAGCCCATTTCTTGCCGTGTTTATTTAAGTTGTCCAAGATTCTGGGTTTCAGACCTTGTAGGATCATGCCGTTGGCACGTTCTACTTGGCCATTTGTTTTTGGATGAGCTACGGCCGACCAGAGCACACGAATGTGGTGGTGGTCACAGAAATCTAGAAACTTTTTACTAGTAAATTGGGTGCCATTGTCCGTGATGATACAGTTGGGAACCCCAAAGCGGTGGATGATGTCGGTGAAAAAGAGCACAGCTTGCTCGGACCTGATGCTGGTGATAGGACGAGCCTCGATCCACTTGGAAAATTTGTCGATGGCAACAAGCAAGTGGGTGAAGCCACCAGTTGTCCTTTTCAAGGGTCCAACAAGGTCGAGCCCCCAAACGGCAAATGGCCATGTGATAGGGATAGTTTGCAGGGCATGAGCCGAGAGATGGGTTTGACGAGCATAGTACTGGCAGCCTTTGTAGGAGCATACTAGCTTGATGGCGTCAGAGACTGCGGTTGGCCAATGAAAACCCTGTCGGAAAGCATTTCCGACAAGAGTGCGAGGTGCTGCGTGGTGACCACAAGCCCCCGAGTGCAGATCATTTAGCAGGCGTCTTCCTTCCTCGTTTGTGATACAGCGTTGGAGGACACCAGTGGGGCTGCGGCGATACAGCTCCTCACTGTCTCCAAATATCACAAAGGACTTAGCCCTGCGGGCAACCCTTCGAGCCTCGATCTTATCCAAGGGGAGGTCCCCTCGAACAAGATGGTCGAGGTACGGAATGCGCCAGTCAGGCTCAGGGTCAGATGGTGGGGCCGGGCCTTCAACCTGCATGGCCTCAGCCCTGGTCGAGGGGGCTTCCGCCTCAGGTTGGGGGTCGAGTGATGGCCCGTCGACCCCTCCTTCTGACCTGAGGTCGACGGATGGTTGGTGGAGGTCTCTTGTGAAAACGTCTGGTGGGACCGTAGCTCGGCTGAACGTGATTTTTGTGAGTTCATCTGTAGCCTCATTATACCTGCGTGCGATATGGTTGAGCTCGAGACCGTGAAACTTGTCCTCAAGGTGCCGTACCTCTTCGCAGTAGGCTTCCATCTTGGGGTCACGGCAGCTCGAGCTCTTCATGACTTGATCGATCACGAGCTAGGAGTCGCCCCGAACATTGAGGTGTCGGACCCCTAGTTCGATGGTGATTCGCAAGCCTGTGACGAGTGCCTCGTATTCGGCAACATTATTTGATGCAGGAAAATGAAGCCGGATGATATAGCGCATGTGAACTCTGAGGGGTGAGATGAAGAGCAAACCCGCGCCCGCTCTAGTTTTCATCAACGACCCATCAAAGTACATGGTCCACAGCTCAGCCTGGAGCTGAACCGGGGGGAGTTGAGTGTCAGTCCATTCCGCCAGGAAATCTGCTAATGCCTGGGATTTGATGGCCTTGCGCGGTGCATATGAGAGGGTCTCGCCCATGAGCTCTACCGCCCACTTGGCTATTCTACCCGAGGCTTCCCGGTTCTGGGCTATCTCTCCCAGGGGGAAAGAAGAAACCACAGTCACTGGGTGGCCCTCGAAGTAGTGACGGAGTTTGCGGTGTGTCAAGACGATGGCATATAGCAGCTTCTGGATCTGTGGGTAGCGTACCTTAGTTTCTGAGAGCACCTCGCTAATGAAGTAGACTGGCCTCTGGATGAGCAGGGTATGTGCTTCCTCATCCCTCTCGACAACCAAGACTGCGCTGACTACTTGTGTTGTCGCGGCGACATAAAGTAAGAGCGGTTCCCCTAGGGTTGGAGGGACAAGGATTGGCGAGTTGGAGAGCATAGCTTTGAGTTTCGCAAGAGCTTCTTCGACCTCGAGGGTCCATGAGAAATGTTCCGATTTCTTCAGGAGACGATACAGAGGGAGTGCTTTCTCACCGAGGTGTGAAATGAAGCGACTGAGTGCTGCCAAGCAGCCCGTGACCCTCTATATGCCCTTCATATCTCGGATGGGGCCCATCTTGGTTATGGCAGTGATCTTTTCTAGGTTGGCCTCGATGCCACGCTTGGACATGATAAACCCTAAAAGCATGCCTCGAGGGACGCCGAAAACGCATTTCTCGGGGTTGAGCTTGATGTTCTTTGCCCTGAGGCACTTGAACGCAACATCGAGGTCGTTTATCGGATCACTGGCCTTTTTGGTTTTGACAACGATATCATCGACGTAAGCCTCGATGGTTGGTCCAATGTGTTCCCCAAAAACGTGTTGCATGCATCGCTGGTACGTAGCCCCCGCGTTCCGGAGACCGAAGGGCATAGTAACGTAGCAATACATGCTGAATGGGGTGATGAATGAAGTCGCGAGCTGGTCGGACTCCTTCATTTTGATCTGGTGGTAGCCGAGATACGCATCCAAGAACGAAAGAGTTTCACATCCCGCAGTGGAATCAACGATTTGATCAATACGTGGCAAAGGAAAGGGAACTTTTGGACATGCTTTATTTAAACTGGTATAATCTACACACATCCTCCACTTCCCACTCTTTTTCTTAACTAATACAGGATTAGCTAGCCACTCGGGATGATGAACCTCCTTGATGAATCCAGCCTCCAACAGTTTGTGTATCTCCTCACTGATGACCTTGCGCTTCTCCTCGTCGAAGCGGCGCAAGCGTTGCTTCACCGGTTTGGAGTCGACTCGGATCTCCAAGGCATGCTCGGCGACTTCCCTGGGTATGCCCGTCTTATCCGAGGGACTCCACGCAAAGATGTTGACGTTTACGCAGAGAAAGTCGACGAGCACTTCTTCCTATTTGGGATTGAGGGTGGCGCTGATGCTCAACGCCTTTCCCTCTGGATCGACGGGGTCGAGAGGCACGAGCTTGACGTCTTCTGTGGGCTCGAAGCTGCCGGCGTGGCGTTTGGGGTCGGGGACCTCATTGGCGAGACCGTCGAGGTCCGCCGCCAAGGTCGCTGACTCCAAAACGGCTTCCCCGTGCTCGACGCACTCGACGTCGCACTCGTAGGCGTCCTCGTATGAGGGCCCGACGGTTATGACGCCGTTAGGGCCTGACATCTTGAGCTTGAGGTAAGTGTAGTTCGGGACCGCCATGAACCGGGCATAGCATGGGCGCCCAAGGATAGCGTGGTACGTCCCACGGAATCTGACCACTTCCAAAGTGAGGGTCTCCTTTCTGAAGTTGGTGGTAGTGCCAAAGTAGACGGGCAGGTGCGGCCGATGGGCTCCGCCCGCTTTCCTAGCACGACTCCATGGAAGCCCCCGACGCTAGGTTGGAGGCGATTCCTCCTGATCCCCAGGAGGTCGAGGGTCTGAGCATAGATGATGTTGAGGCTGCTACTGCCATCCATGAGCACCTTGGTGAGGCATGTGTTGGCGATGATGGGATCAACAACAAGCGGGTAGACCCCTGGATTGGGGACGTAGTCGGGATGGTCATCACGGTCGAAAGTGATGGCCACCTCGGACCAGTCAAGGAAGTGGGGGATCGCCGGCTGCACGGACAAAACCTCTCGCTGTTCTCGCTTGCGCTGGCGCATCGAGAGGCGGGTCGAGGGCCCTCCGTACATCATGAAGCAGTCGTGGATTTCAGGGAACCCCCCCCATCCTTGTCGTCGCCCTTGGGATCTTCCTTCTTGTCATCCTTTTTGACGCCTATGCCTTCAAAGTACCTACGGAGCATGTGGCAATCTTCGAGGTTGTGGTTTGTGGGTCCCTTGTGGTAGGGACACAGCTCCTTGAGCATTTTGTCAAAGATGCCCCCGTCGGGGGCCCCTCGAGGTTTCTTGCGTTTAGTAGCAGCAACAAGTTCGTCAACCGGGGCCTCGAGCTTGCCCTGCTGGTTCTTCTTCTTCCGGTTGTTCCTTTTAGAGCCCCGGCATGAGCCCGCGGGATCGTCGACCTTATGCTTCCCCTTGTGCTGATCACCGCCAAAGATAGCGCCGACTGCCTCTTCGCCGGCGGTGAAGTTGGTGATGATGTCCATCAATCCATTGGCAGTGTGGGGGGTGTTACGGCCCAACTCTCGGACCAACTCCTTGCAGGTGGTTCTAGAGAGGAAGGCCATGATCACGTCGGAGTCGGTGATGTTGGGGAGCTCGGTGCGTTGCCTGGAGAAACGCCAGATGTAATCCCAGAGGGATTCGCCCGGCTTCTGCTTGCAACTCCGAAGGTCCCATGAGTTGCCAGGGCGCATGTAGGTCCCTTTGAAGTTTCCCTCGAACACCCTTATGAGATCGTCCCAGTCGTGGATCTGTCGAGGCGGAAGATCGTCGAGCCAGGCTCGAGCGGTGTCGGACAGGAACAGGGGGAGTTGTCGGATGATGACTCGGTCGTCGGTGGCCCCGCCCAGCTGACACGCCAAGCGAAAATCAGCGAGCCAAAGTTCGGGTTTGGTCTCGCCGTTGTACTTGGTGAGAGTCGTGGGAGGGCGGAACCGTGCCGGGAGTATTGTTTCTCGAATGACCTTGCTAAAGACCCGGGGACCCGGTGGTTCGGGTGACGGGCTTCGATCTTCTGAGTTGTCATAGTGCCCGCCTCTATGCACACGGTAACCTCGAGCTACACCGTCACCGTGTTTGCGCGTGCAGCGCTCGACGATGTTGCCATGGGTGTCTCGAGGTTCACGGTCGTCGGCGACGTGCTCAGGGGCAGGAGCCGCCTGATTTCGTCGGACATGCTCGGGATGAACTGAGGCCTCTCTCTCCTATCGGGAGGGCTCGGCGAGCCGCTCCGAGGCTAGCTCGCGTCGCCTCGAGGCAGAGCTCTCGGCCTGCTGCACAGCAGCGATCTCGAGGAGTTCTCGGATTTCATCTCGAGCTCGACGAGCGTCAGGGTTTGATGGCTCGGGCATGTTACGGAGGAGCATGGCGGCGGCGATAACGTTTTGGCTGCCTCGACCGAAAACCGGGGGGGTCGACCGCCCGATCCTCGGTGATGCGACGATTGATGTCGTGAGCTCTCTCTCGAGCTCTTCCGCCGTGTGCATGTGTCGCATGTTCATGCTCGAGGGTTTGTTAGAGTAGGCATAGGTTTTCTCGTTCCTCATCGAGCCTGTCCTGCAACTCGCGATTTTGCTCGAGCTGCATTCCTTGATCAGCAAGGAGTTGAGCCCCGTCCTGCTCGTCAGGTAGCTCGACATGAGGTGGCGTGTTCCTTCCTTCAACAGGTTCCTCGTCCTCCGAATCTGACGTGCTCGCCCCATCGATGTTGAAGCACTCGCGGGTCGGATCGTAGGTGTCATCGGCAGAGTCGGAGTCAGGAGCGCCGAAGTAGTAGTACGATGGGTGGATGTGAGGTCATCGCCACTCATCTCTGGGGTTGTAACGTCGAGAAGCAGTCACACGGGGCTCTGTTTCTGGGGTCTTCGTAGAGTCCAGATACTCAGAAGTCGGCGTGGATGCAATAAGGTCTAGAGTGGAGCGTAGATGGTGTCCGGGGAGTTCCTCGTAAAAGCTCATACTCGTGCTCACAGAGGAAGCGTATGCCCGGGCAACCGAGTCTAGCCCAAACGGGAATGCTGATGGAGACGTCGTTGCTTGTATCGGAGTAGTCGGACCGGGTAGTGGCGGTGTCACACCGGGCGGCAGAGTGGTGGAACTCCCTGTCGACATCATACCCTCAGCCAAGCTCATCCTACACAGACCCTCGGTGAGGAAATCTGTGTTGGCATCTGGCTGAGAGGCGCCGGATCGGGGAATCCCACCGTCCTCCACGAGGTGATGACGGCGGTTGCGCCGGGGTCGCCATCGTCTGGCAGCCCGTGCTTGAGAGCGACGATACCGGCGCAATGCTCCCCCAGGCTGGGAGAGCTCGTGATCCTCGTCGGTCGGGTGCCTGGGCAGTCGTAGCCGTGGCCAAGCGACATGAACTCCAAACTCCCAAACCAGATCACCGTGGCCAACGGGAGAGAGCATTCGGGGTCAGCCATCTGTTGACGGTCCTTAAGTACCAAATATAGTTATCAAATAAATAAAGAAAAGGATCCAAATGCAACCAACACCTAGACTTAGGGTTTTATCTGACAGAATTCCACGAGTTTTGGTGTTTGTCTGTTTCTGCAGGGGGTTATCAGAAAATACGGAGGAAAGGCCCACACGTCGGGTTTACATAGAGATAATAACATGTTCACCGATTTTCTATCATCTAGAAGACTCCAGAAGCCACGAGATCGAATGGGAGGCCGAACGGGCCCGGAGGCAGGGCGCCCGCCATGGCCTGAGAGCCAATCAGGCTCCGTCTCGCGGATTATGCTCCACCGACCTAAGGGATCAAGGAAAACCGTGCGATTAATGTCGGTTTGATCCGACGGCCCACGTTCACTTGAGGGGGCTATATAAGCAGGACCCCTAGCCCCTGGAGGAGGCACTCCCTCATTCTCAATTCTTCAAACCCTAATCTCAGGAGGAGAGTCTCTGATCAAGCCCTAGAGCCACCACATCAACTAGATCTCTAGTATAGCATAGCTACATAGGATTAGAACTAGAAGGAGTCAATCTTCGATTGGTTTTCGGATCTGTCAAGAGGATTCTTGGTAATTCCTTTACTGTTCTTCATTGTTCATCTTTGTTCTTCAATATTATGAATACAACTTTGTTCTATTTCAATATATTGATTATGACTATGCTCTACTTGTTTATGTTTGCGATTATATTGTTCTTAGTTTATCGTAGTTATAAGCTTGGCTTAGTTAGATTGGAATTATATACATGTTTAGGATCGTATAGCGTTTATCCATCGGATCCATGGGTAAATAATAAATATTGTGTAGGCGTGGTGCTTAGACCATATTTATCTGCGATTGTACCTTATATGCCGGATCGTGGGGTGGTCCGCGATGGTGACAGCTTCGTTGGTTCTTATATAGTCCCTCTCCCGTGTGTAAGGCAGGCAGAGCAACATTATTACGGGGGAGTGATTGCTATGTTTCTCATCTTCCTTGATAATATCACTATGCATGGGCGTAGTCCTTTTTCGCAATGATTGCCAAGTGTACTTGCACTAACTATGATATGCTAGACTTTATAGTTAAGAATAACTTAGGAAATATCCTTGTAGTTTGTCCTAATACCATGCTAATGACTTGCTAGAATATCTGTTGAGGTGCTTATCATTATTATATGTGGCTAGCTGATCAGATTAATTATCTTTGTCACCATTCATACTTTATCTATATTTTATGTGACACTTACCCCTGTATGCAAGAGATAGATGAATGCTCTCACTTATACATGCAATGATTGATACTCATTCCTATATTCCATTCCATAATCAACATTGATGTTAGTAATCCCTTCCCAGTGGTAAAAATATAAATAACGATACCTGGAATACTTCCCGGTTAAAATGCTACATCGGTATTAATCTGTGCGCTTGCAGATCTTATTTATTATTTATTTAGAAGAGCAGTTGCATATTTCAATACCGCATCTCTCATGTCATGCTGGGGATGACAACTTGGCTTAAGTGGCATGAGGGATAGGTTCGGCATTTTTGGCGCCGTTATCAGAATTAGAAAACTAAGTCTACTTTTGGTAATGACGTTAAGAATGCCCAACAAGCATTTTTGGCGCCGTTGCCAGGGAAGGTTGATTTACTAACAAGGAATAAATACGGAATTTGAGTCATCATTCGCATCATTAAGTGATTGAGATCATCAATTCTCCCATACAGATTTACCCCTGTATTTTTCCATTCTTATTGTTTTGCAGGGTGATATATGAATAGAGGACATCTTCCAGAAAATTTTGTTGACAACCCCGAAGCATTAATCAGAGGGGCAAGAGCCAAGCTCAAGAAGTCAACACTTCGACGCAACACTTCATCCAATTCAGAAGACCACCGAAGTTTCATCCGGAATTTGTCAACAGAGTTCGCAGCCATGGCGAACAAGACGATCCGCGAGTTCTCAGCTCCCACTACGGACAACATCCGCACTGGACCTACCGCGGACATCGACAAGAACTTTGAGCTCAAGCCAGGGCTCATCAACATGGTACAAGCCAACCAGTTTTGTGGGAAGCCGCATGAAGATGCAAGTGCTCATCTCCAACACTTCCTAGAGATTTGCAGCACATTCACTATATTAGATGTTCCCAGAGACGCCATACTACTTCGCCTTTTCCCATTCTCACTATTGGGGATAGCGAAGCAGTGGTTCTACGCGACGAAGGATAAGAACACTACGTGGGCACTCTGCTCTATGAACTTTCTGGCTAAGTTCTTTCCCATGGGCAAGATCAATGCTCTCCGTGGGAAGATTACAAGTTTTCAGCAACAACATGATGAATCCGTTCTAGAAGCATGGGAGCGCTTTCAAGATTACATCCTAGAATGTCCCCATCATGGAATGGAGAGCTGGCTACTTATGCAGACTTTCTATCATGGGCTCATCACTAGTGCTCGTGAGACCATGGATGCTGCAGCTGGAGGCGCATTTCTATCACTCACCATACCACACGCTACAGCCCTTGTGGAGAAGATGGCGTCCAACCAAGGTTGGAACGAAGAGAGGACTCAAACACGCAAGAAGGGTGGAGGTATGCACCAGCTCAAGGAGGTAGACATGCTGTCTGCAAAGTTAGACCTACTCATGAAAAAGCTCGATGACAAAGCTGGAGACAAAAGAGAAGTCATGAACGTCTACGACTCTCACATGACTTGTGAGGAATGTGGAGATACTGGACACTTAGGCAATCACTGCCCTGAGATGCTTGAGGATGCAAGGTACATCAACAACAACAACAACTACAACCGTCCTCAACAAAATCAAGGTTGGAATCAACAGAGGCCTAACTACTCAGGTAACTACTCAGGTAATTATCAAGGTAATAACTCTTACAACAACAATAATAATTTTCCACCCCTGAGAGAGTTAGTGTCTAATCAAGGAAAGCTAATGGATAACTTGTCTAAGAAATTGGCATCCAATGATAAAATACTAGAAAACATAAATAATAGAATGGATAATTTCTCTACTGCCATCAAAAATCAAATTAGCTTTAATAAAATGATTGAATCTCAGTTAAATCAAATAGCTGCTGCTGTTCCTGCTACTAACCCCGGTATACCATCACAACCGGAAGGATTAGAATCTACAAATCTTGTAGACATGTTTGATGCAGGTAACTATTGGAGTAATCCCGCTGTTGGAGTACATAATGACCTTCTGCCAGTCAAGAGAGGTGATCCAGGACGCCCCGTCATCCCGATCTCCATCGGCATGGTGGACTTCCCAGAAGCACTCTGCGACTTTGGCTCCAGCATCAACATTATGCTCAGGGTACTCTATGAAAAATTCTTTACATATCCTTTATCAGAAACAACTATGTGTTTGCAGCTTGCAGATCGGACACTAAGCTTTCCTAAAGGAATATTAAAGAACATGTGAGTCCGAGTTGGTACCTCGTATGCTCCAGCTAACTTCGTGGTGATAGAGACCGGGTCCGATGAGAGGTCACCAGTTATTCTAGGAAGGCCATTCCTGAACACCTCGGGAGTTGTCATCTACGCCAGCGCTGCGAAGATCAATTTCAACATCAAGGGGAGGAAGGAGACGTTTTCCTTCAAGAACAAGATTACACAAATCCCAGAGCAACCCCAACATGAACCAAGGAAGAGGACCAACAGGAGGATCAAGCAGAACAAGAACAACCAAGGATGGACCGAATCAGCTAAGATGATCACTGCAGTTCAAGGAGGTCAAGATGGTCGACTCAAGTCGCCCTTCCTGAATAAGAAGGACGACCCAGGTCATTGACATGGGAGACGACGAGTACGATCCACCCATCATCCTAGGAAGACCATTCCTAGGCACCGTCAAAGCAATCATCTACATTGGAACCGGAGAAGTCCATATGCATTTCCCCTCTGAGAAGGTACACCGCTACTTTAATGACCCTAACTATATAGTTGAAGATTCTAAGCAGGTCAGGACAAGAAGAAGGCGACGTAACCGTAACCAAAGGAGGCAAACCATCAAGGACGTATGGGCAGACTATGAAGGAGAGGTCATAAGGCCCGAGGATACACAACAGGAGACCGAAGCACCAAGTCGGGTATGGAAAGCGAAGAAAGTTACACAAGAAGAGGAGGCGCTGCCGGAACCACCGTCTACGCCACCCAAATCTTAGGACAACTAAGAAGAAAAGAAGTCCTGTTCGGAGGACTTAAAAACACCGAACGTCGTGCCAAGAGGTAAACTTGGTAGTTATCATTTTCCCTTTAATTATTGCTCAGTTAATCATGTTTATTCTGTCTAAAAAAATGTTGAAAATAGTAAGCCCCATGTGAGTATGTGAGTGGCATAAAACCCATAAGTACATTCACTGTGGTGGCATAAAAAAAATAATAATATATTTTTTCTGTTCTATAAAAATGAAAATAAAAATAGAGAGTGACATTTATCAAGGAAGCTCAAACATGATAAAGGCTAGATATTTATGCTAACGCTTAATCAAGTTCTACGAAGCTTTGTTGTCTATTTGAGCTCCACAGAATTCAGGAAGACTAGCAGATGGAGGACATCCTAATCGTTGTCAGGGTGCTGCCGACATTCAAATACACCTCTGCACCTGCTAGCTACATCAGAAGAAATTACGTCAAGATCCAGCTTGGGAGAGAGCACCCCCATTTATCCCGATAAGTATTTTTATCTACATTTATACCTATGCTTTATTAAAATAAAAAGATGCATAATCATGAAAACCCAAATAAATATTTTGTGTTTATATATATTTGCTTAGTTTAATAAATAAATAAAGTAGCTATGCTAAACTGAATCTTGAAAATAAAACTCTAGCATGGATATGATGGATAGTTGCTCTGCCTAATTTTCAAATTTGTTTTCTCTCTAGTTTAGACATAACTGTTATAATTTAAAACTGGCTCTAAACCTGAACTAGTGGGAAGAGAACTTGATCTGAAGTCTAAGTTGTTAGCGGATATGATATGGGAAGGTTGAGCTGCTGTTTATCTGTTCCTAGAGATGCTAGAATTTTGGAGAATTTTATCTTTGAAAATCTTTAAAATGTTTCATGATGAGTTCCTGTATGATGAGAGTTTAAATTCCTACCACAGCCTATATATACATGCTTGTTAGAATAAGAGCCACACTTTTACTACTTACTGCTTATGGGCATTGAGTGTGGTCAAGCTGTGTAGACCCTTAGGAACTTGTCATGTGGTTAAAATCAAGATTCACTTGCACGTTCACTCATACATGCTGCTTCTACTCCGGAAGTACGCATCCACATATATCCACTCATTTCCATCTCCAGATTCACCCAAAATTATTCTACTCCTGACCCGGGAGAGAATAGCCAAAAACATTATCTCATTCCTGTTATTCCCTGTGAAGTTAATGCTCAAGTCATTTCTACTACCACTTGCTATATTTTCAAGAGGAAGATTTGCTCTAAAAAAATATATAAATACGAGGAAATAAAAAGGAGCAAGTGCTCGGAACCTCGAAGAAAGAAAAAGTGAGACGAGAGGTAAAAATGGACAAGTGTCCGACAGTAGAATTAGGGGTACAAGATACCCACCTGAGAGAAAAAAAAGAGAGAGAGGAAAAAAATATAGAGCATCTCATTCCCCTCAAAAGTTTTAAAAAGCAAGAAAGGTATGTATTCCCTCAAAAAGAGCATTAGACTTTTGTTATCACCATCATCACCATACACCACTCATTCACCACACATGCACATCTTGATTTGACTTATTGACTTGTTTCTCTGGATCCATGGTTTGACTATGCAATAAATGTTCTATGAGTATGTATACTGTATCTCCCACCTATGAGCTCCAGATATCAAAGCCTTATTAGAGTAGGGTGAGAGAGAAGGCAATGTCACTACGCCTTATACCATAAATACCACATACATTGAGAGAGAAGGCATATACCATTACTGCCTTGGTAAGGATCCAGAAATACCACAAAAGAGAGACCCGAGAAAGTCATACAAGGAATCTCTAAGTTTTATTTGAAAAATTTGCAAAAACTCCAGAGCTATAGCTGATCAAGAATAAGAGACATGGCGTTTGACTAGACCGTTCTATCTTTTAACCACTCAAGATGCAGGTGACGATTGCAAGCCCCATGGTGAAAGGTAAAATGAGTAAGTTTTAAATCTTGACAGTTTACTCTAACTCAGGGATGAGACCTTATTTGAAAGCATATGTACCGTCAACGTTCAAAGGCGTTGCAGCAACTTCTGATCCATAATGAGTCTATCCTTGCTCAGGGACGAGCAAGAGGTAAGCTTGGGGGAGTTTGTTGATGGTCCTTAAGTACCAAATATAGTTATCAAATAAATAAAGAAAAGGATCCAAATGCAACCAACACCTAGACTTAGGGTTTTATCTAACAGAATTCCACGAGTTTTGGTGTTTGTCTGTTTCTGCAGGGGGTTATCAGAAAATACGGAGGAAAGGCCCACACATCGGGTTTACATAGAGATAATAACGTGTTCACCGATTTTCTATCATCTAGAAGACTCCAGAAGCCACGAGATCGAACGGGAGACCGAACGGGCCTGGAGGCAGGGCGCCCGCCCTGCTCCCTAGGGCGCCCGCCCTGGCCTAAGAGCCAATCAGGCTCTGTCTCGCGGATTATGGTCCACCGACCTAAGGGATCAAGGAAAACCGTGCGATTAATGTCGGTTTGATCCGATGGCCCACGTTCACTTGAGGGGGCTATATAAGCAGGACCCCTAGCCCCTGGAGGAGGCACTCCCTCATTCTCAATTCTTCAAACCCTAATCTCAGGAGGAGAGTCTCTGATCAAGCCCTAGAGCCACCACATCAACTAGATCTCTAGTATAGCATAGCTACATAGGATTAGAACTAGAAGGAGTCAATCTTCGATTGGTTTCCGGATCTGTCAAGAGGATTCTTGGTAATTCCTTTACTGTTCTTCATTGTTCATCTTTGTTCTTCAATATTATGAATACAACTTTGTTCTATTTCAATATATTGATTATGACTATGCTCTACTTGTTTATGTTTGCGATTATATTGTTCTTAGTTTATCGTAGTTATACGCTTGGCTTAGTTAGATTGGAATTATATACATGTTTAGGATCGTATAGCGTTTATCCATCAGATCCATGGGTAAATGATAAATATTGTGTAGGCGTGGTGCTTAGACCATATTTATCTGCGATTGTACCTTATATGCCGGATCATGGGGTGGTCCGCGATGGTGACAGCTTCGTTGGTTCTTATATAGTCCCCCTCCCGTGTGTAAGGCAGGCAGAGCAACATTATTACGGGAGAGTGATTGCTATGTTTCTCATCTTCCTTGATAATATCACTATGCATGGGCGTAGTCCTTTTTCGCAATGATTGCCAAGTGTACTTGCACTAACTATGATATGCTAGACTTTATAGTTAAGAATAACTTAGGAAATATCCTTGTAGTTCGTCCTAATACTATGCTAATGACTTGCTAGAATATCTGTTGAGGTGCTTATCATTATTATATGTGGCTAGCTGATCAGATTAATTATCTTTGTCACCATTCATACTTTATCTATATTTTATGTGACACTTACCCCTGTATGCAAGAGATAGATGAATGCTCTCACTTATACATGCAATGATTGATACTCATTCCTATATTCCATTCCATAATCAACATTGATGTTAGTAATCCCTTCCCAGTGGTAAAAATATAAATAACGATACCTGGAATACTTTCCGGTTAAAATGCTACATCGGTATTAATCTGTGCGCTTGCAGATCTTATTTATTATTTATTTAGAAGAGCAGTTGCATATTTCAATACCGCATCTCTCATGTCATGCTGGGGATGACAACTTGGCTTAAGTGGCATGAGGGATAGGTTCGACATTTTTGGCGCCGTTATCAGAATTAGAAAACTAAGTCTACTTTTGGTAATGACGTTAAGAATGCCCAACATCATCCAGGAAAACGGTGGGAAAACGATGTTGGCACGCAGCGTCCCTTACCTGGCGCGCTAACTGTCGGTATTTGGTCCCGTGGGGGTCCTAAGCCGACGAGTGAGTGCTGCGTGTCCCTAACCCGGATGGTGATGCAAGGGGAATACACGGGGATTTATCCTGGTTCGGGCAAAGAAGGCCCTACGTCCAGCGGGGGGAGAGAGTTTGTATTTCCTTGCACCTAAGTGCTTGCGTAGGGGTTACAAGCTGTGAGAGAGGGAACTGAGCCCAGGTCTCAAAGGAAATGAAAGAGTACAAGGGTGATTGCTAGAGATGTTGATCTGTGGGTTGTGTGCCTTTGCTTGCTAGCGCCTGGCTTCTGGCTTGTGTCTTGCTTCGTGTCCCCTTGTAGAGCCCTGGCCTGCCCTTTTATAGGGTAAGAGAAGGCCGGGGCACCGGGGTGCCTTGAGGTGAAGTTTTGTCGATCCCTGTAGAGGTGGCTGTAGCGACGTGCACCAGGAATGGCCGGCCATTCCTGGACACCATGGTGACGTCGGGGATAAGGCGGTGAAAAGACCCCGAGTACTGTGCCACGTTGGTCTTTCCTCCCTGCTGACCGATGGTGGGTCGAGGCTGGGTCAAGGACGGGTCGAGGACGGGTGGATAAGGCTGAATCCCCGAGATCGTGGGATACGGACCTTGTCGTATCCTCCCTCGAGGGAGAGCGCCATCCCCGAGATCGTGTATAGTGACAGGTTTTCATCTCCCATCCCGGGATGGGCAGTAAAAAGTGAGACCTGACACTGGCATTGCTTCCACGTCGGTCATAGCTGTAGCCATGACGGTAGGAGGTAGTAGGTAGTCGCATTAAATGCTCTGACTTTTGCCTCAGAGTTGGTGGATGAGATGTGTCGAGTGATCCGACCCGGGGTCGTGTGAGTCGGAGGTTTGCCGATAGTCGAGATGCCTTATCGAACGGGCCTCGTACGAGCCGGGACATGGTCGAGGCGTCCCGTCAAGGGTGTCTCATACGAGTCGGAGTCGAAACACGGTCGAGGCGTCCCGTCGAGCCGGCCTCGTGCAAGTCGAAACGCAGTCGAGGTGTATCGTCTGCTGTCTTTGGCTTTGCTGTGTTTGCGGATAGTGTTTTGCTCTTCTTTATCGTTGATTGTGGGTACCCCTATTCTGCAGGTACCGACACTAAGTATTCACACTTTGTCAAATTGAAGCACCCTACTGTCCAAGTAGCTCAACAGTACATGGAGAACATTTATAAACTTCATGGTATGCCTACTGCAATAGTGTCAGATAGAGATAAAATCTTCACTAGCTCTTTCTGGAAAGAATTGTTCAGACTTTCTGAAACCACACTTAGCATGGGCTCTGCTTACCATCCCCAAAGCGATGGCCAAACAGAAAGGGTAAACCGGTGTATTGAGAATTATCTGAGATGCTTTATTCATGCCTGTCCTTCACAATGGTCACACTGGCTCCACCTAGCTAAGTTCTAGTACAATACATGTTACCATTTAGCTCATCATCATACTCCTTTTGAGGTGCTTTATGGTCATCAGCCACGTCATTTTGGTATTGATCCAGATCAAGATTGTTAGGCTCCAGACCTTGAACACTGGCTTAACAAACGTCAACAGATGACAGCTTTACTACAACAACAGTTGCTTAGGGCTCAGCAGCGCATGAAATTCCAAGCTAACAAACACCGTACTAATCGTTCCTTTTCTGTTGCTGATCATGTCTAGCTTAAGCTTCAGCCCTATGCTCAAAGATCTGTTGCTTCTCGTGTGAGTCCCAAGCTGTCTTATCGTTACTTTGGTCCTTATGAGATTGAATCCAAGATCAATGAAGTTGCTTACAAGCTCAAGTTACCTGCAAATTCTTCGGTGCATCCTATATTCCATGTGTCACTGCTGAAGAAAGTCCAAGGTAACATCACTCCGAAGTTTATTCCCTTGCTAGTTGACATACCTTCTGTGCAGACACCAGAAATGGTGTTGGATCGTCGTGCTTGCACCAAGAACAAGCGCGTGTATTATTAGCTTCTGGTTAAATGGATGGACTTGCCACCAGAGTTGGCTACATGGGAGGATGAAGATGAACTAATTCATCGTTTCCCATCTTTCACGGCTTGGGGACAAGCCGTTGCTTATGGGGAGGGAGATGTCATGGTACGACCCATCACCAACCCTCCTCAGGAGAAGAAGTCCAGGAGCAAATGTAACTCCAAGCCCAACCCGCGCTTCACCGGCCCAGATTGGAAGTGAGTCCAAGCCCAGCTGCGTCTGGTGTAACGCTGTCGAACAGCTGTAACAGAACGCTCTTAAGAGGGGTGAGGAGGAAAACTTGAACTCATCTTGGTAGTTGTCGGCTTTGGCGGCGAGCTGCGGCTCGAGATCGCCGGCGACACCGATTCCACCGGAGATTTGTATCTGGATTCGTTGCTGTTCTAAGTAAGCTACATATCCCTACCGTATCACTCAATAGTGTTACATGGGAGTGGTGGTGGGAAGCGGGCCGCGCCCCGCGTCCGATGAAGCAGGTCGATCGCCGCAAATGGACTGGAGGGCCACAGGGCGGAGGGGGCATGATGATGCCGTGGCCGTTTCGGCAGTCCAGGACACATTCCCAGACACCGTTGTTAGGGAAACTGGCGCGCCGGATGGCGGTGGCGAGCTCCGGGGCCTACGAGATGGGCATGAACTGTGGGGGCGTGGGTTCCTCCGTCCGCGAGTAGTCGTTGACATAGAAACCGAGGAGTGCGGGTGGATGGCTTGCGTAGAAGAGGCACAGGAAGGCCGGGTCAGAAGCGTGTCGGAGCCAGCGCTTGGAGACGAGGGTGGCGCAGATGAGGGTGGTTGTGAAGCCGAGGCGGAGCAGGATCTCGTGGAGGATGTCGTCGTTGCCGAGGACCGCCGCTATGACGGCCTCAGATGCCGCTAACGTCACCGGAGTGGGCCCCGTCCTCGCTCTCTTGACGTCCATTGTGGCCACTCCCCACCGATTGAAGAAGGGGCCACCGATTTGCCCGAATTTTAGAGAGGAACCACCAAGATCTAGGGATCGAGCCGTCGAGGGTTTTGTGGAATTGTTGGTGGTGAGTGGTGACCAGTGGCATGTTTTGGCTGCTATTTTTATGAAAGCAACATGTGAGATGGTAGTTTTGCGAAGCGTGTCATTTGGACTGCTAAAAATACAATTTTCTCTACCAGTGGCGGTGTGTGATTTTTCTTTTTTCACACGGTGGTATCACGGCCGCCACCTAGGATGGCAGTGGGCGGTTTCAGGTGAGGGCTATGCAGATTTTGGGTCTAGTGGGTTTGAGTTTGGGTTTGACTCACGGTTATTGGGTTTGGGATCCAAAACTTACCGGATTTGGTTTTGTGTTTCGGTTCCTACCACTGCCAGCATATGCCCAATGAAATTCTGAAATAGATTATTTTGGATAAATACTCATACGTTTTTTTAATAAATTGTTTATGTAAGCTACTCCTTTCATCTTAAATTATAAGTCATTTCAATTTTTTTGAGAGTGAAAGCATCTCAAAATTGACTAAATTATAATAACATTTATGATACTAAATAAGTGTCATTAGATTTTTTTATTATTTACATTTTCATAGTATACCTATTTAATGTCATAAATCTTTGTAATTCTTTTTATAATTTTGGTCAAACTTGAGATGTTTTGACTCTCCAAAAAAGTTAGAATGACTTATAATTTGGAATGGAGGAGGGATTACGTTTGGTTTAAGTTGAGTCATGAAATTGTGTGCTATTTATTGTCTCTTATTTATACATGTGAATATGTACTTTATATCATGCTTGTGTTGCTAGAAATTCCTTACTTTTTCTATTACCATATGGTGGTGGGTTTCGGGTTTTCGGAAAACCAATCGGATTTTGGGATCCATCGGGTTTCGTTTCGGATTTAGATTATCACCTGAATCGGTGTTCAGGGCAATTTCGAGTTTTGAGTTCGGATTTCGGACTCGGGTCCATGGAGGCTCCGTCCAACCTAACGCCCCATTGCCATCCCACCACTGCTATCGTGTGGACAGGAAGACATCAAGATTCACAGCTTGTCAACTCCCACCGCGCGATGCTTTGAGTCCTATACTATCTCCGGTTGAGAAAAGACCCAGAAATGGACTATGAGTATTGAGACATTGTTTAGTTCCTTCCCCAAAACTTTACACCCTATCACATTGGATGTTTGGACACATGCATGGAGTATTAAATGTAGACTAAAAAAAATAACTAATTGCATAGATTACGTGTATTTTGCGCGACGGATTTTTTAAGCCTAATTAGTCTATGATTAGACAATGTTGTGCTACAGTAAACATGTGCTAATGATGGATTAATTAGTCTTAATAAATTCGTCTCGCAGTTTACAGGTGAGTTCTGTAATTAGTTTTTTTATTAGTATCCGAACACCTCTTCCGGCATCCCATGAAACATCCGATATGACACCCCAAAACTTTACACCCTTCGAACTAAACAAGGCCTGAGTGAAGGATGATGCTCCGGTTGGACCAAACTCTCCAATCGATATTCCCATTTGGCGCTCGGCCGCTCGCAGATTCTCTCCCCCCTTCTCCCTCTGAACTCGTTTCTCCTTCATCCACTTTTTTTAGACCAAATGATCGCTATTCCCATTTGGCGCTTGGCCCTGCTTAATCATTTGTAGAGGTGCCTACGCCATAATCTGAAACCAATGAGGAGGTTCCTATCTGTACATCTTGAAAAAAGCTGAATGTTTAAATAAATGACGTTGCGTGCATGCGTAGGATTTCAGCTTCCAGCCCGCACACCTCTCTAGCACAGATTTGAGTCACAAAAAACCCTCAGCAGCTCTCTCTTCCCCGACTACGGCGCCCTCGCCCCCGCCGCCGCCTCGCCACGGCGAGCAAGGGTTTCGCCGGAGCTCCGACAAGCTAGGGCGCGCGCAGCGCCACCTTCTTCCCCTCCCCTCCTTGCCGCCACCGTCCGCCACCATGGTCGGAGCTCCCCCGCCCTAACCTAGCCCGACCGCCCCTGCCGCCACCAGCTCCCCTAAGTCGCCCATCGACTATTCCCACAGCCTGGCCTACCTGCCTCCCCCGGCCGGCCATTCTATACCCCACCGGAGTTGGAGAAGAAGGTAGAGAGAGCTCGCTGGAACCCTAAAAACCAGATCCAGCAGGAGGAGGAGGAGGAGGAGAGGCCGCTACATCTGCCATGGACGCGCGTGTTGGAGGTGGTGGGGCTCGGGGGCGGACACGGGGAGGCGATGGACACGGGCATGGGGAGGTGCTCACCGGACGCCGGTGAGGATATCGCCAGAGAGAGAGAGAGAGAGAGAGAGAGGACAGGTAGTGGGTGAGCGCGAGCGGACGGACAGGTCGTGGGTGAGGGAGGGGTGGAAGGTGTGTGTGCGCACAGGATAAAGCGTGCACACGCTTAATTAAGCATTTCCCTTAAATAAAAAAGTAAAATTTATCTTTGATGCGTCATGGTTAGGGATGAAACGGATCAGATACGGACAGATATCACAGATATTACATTTGTTTTCATATTTTTTTCGGATTCGGATTTAAATACGGATAGTATCAACCATGCCGGATAGGATACGATTGGATATCGACATCATAAATATGTGATTTAAGTATTCTGATACGGATACGGTATCAGATGTTGAATATCCGGACTCGGATATAAACAGATTTAAACCCCTCTAAACGGATTCGGTCTCGAATACAGTTGGAGAATATCCGTACCATTTTCATCCCTAGTCATGGCATTGCCTGATCTCAAAATGATTGGTCCGGCATGTGTAGCTTTTCCACTTGCAATTGCAACCTTCCTTCATGGTTAATGAAAATAAATACACTCTGTCTGCCTTAGGCGGGCTATAAACTACAGCAAACAACAGTGGCAGATTTGTAATTGTAACCCCGTCAACAATCTCCTCGAGGAAAAAGAAGCATAAAAGTAAACCATGAATGTCTTCCAAAGCAAGGCAACCAATTACTTAAATAGCGGGACATGACATTTTGTTTAACTTTGCAGACTGTCTGAATCTTAGAATCACATAGTAAAAGGAAACGAACCCACAACCCCCGAGCCCCCGCGTCGCTCTCTCGGAGGGTGACTCAGGCGGCGCCGCTCGCCCCCACCCCCGAGCCCCTCACTCAAGCTTCCACCCCTGGCCATCGCCAGAGCTTGATGCCGGCGGTCCGGTCGATGGCAAGGATGGCGGCGGCTGGGACTTCTCCCCCTCCTCCTCCTCCTCCCTCTTCTCTCTCCCAGAGGTGCTCTCAAGATGTTTGCTTGGGGCGGCGGGAGGTGGCGGGATTCTGGGCCTCTGCGCTTGATCTGCTCTGCCCGTGCGCATATCCGCGGCGTGGTTGTGGGAAGCGGCTACTGCTGCATGGTGGTGTGGCGCGGTGGTTCTGGTGGTGTGCTCTGACCGCCTAGATCTATAGCACGCGGAGGCAGCGGTGGTGTGGTAGTTTGTCGGTGACGCCATGGTGGCGTGGCCGGGCCAGGCTTGGCTGGGTGTGCCCCAGCAGCGCCATGGTGGCGCTGGCTGGCAGCGGTCTTGCGTTGGCACGCTTGCGGTGCCTTGGTGGCACGGCTAGTTGTGCCAGGCTGGGGTGGAGGCCGTAGACCCGCCGCCTCTGATGCTAGATCTGGCAGTCCCTAGGCCAGATCTGCTATGATGGAGTTGACGGGCGTGCAGACGACAGTAGTTCGATGCGGAGGCTGCTGGAGGCCTTATGCGACGTTGTTGATGGCAGGGGTTTGGACGTTGGTGGGCTGGGCGACTAGGGCTTCTTCTGATCCTGACCCTCTTCTCCCCGTCAGCTGCCTTTCCCCTTCCTTGGGCTGGCTTCCATGGCGGAGCTGGCCGGGCCGGCTTTGCCGGTTCTGGTGGGATGCGGAGTCTCAGACGGGCTTCTCCCGGTACTTCTCCTAGGCGCGTCCCTTGGGGCGGCGGCTGGGCGAGGCTGCTGCTGATCCATCGCCGCACCCTGCCTCCCGTGGTAGGGTTCGGTCTCCGGCGGCGAAGGTGTGGAGGATGCATGAGGTCGGGGCGAAAGCTTGGACGACGACGTCTGCGGACACCGTGCCCTCCTTAGAGGTGTCCTTTTCTACCTCTCCTCCTACGTGCTAGATTTTTGTGGGTGAAAACCTTCCCTCGACGAGCTAGCTTGACGACTCTCTTGGCGTCATTTCCTTCCTTAAGGCTTTGTTAAGCGATCCAGTTTCTGCTGTGGACCTCTTGCCGTCTGTCATGGCGCTTCCCCAAGGTTGAGGGTGCTTGATGCTCCATGGGACATGGCGCGTCTCCAAGTTGTTTTTTCTAGTTGAGGCATCATTAGTTGGGTCATTTCTTCGGCCAAGCTGTTGATAGTTAGATAGTTGTTATTAGTTGGGTCGATTCGAACAAGTTGCAAGTACTGGCGTGAGTTGTAACAGTTGTACTAAAGTTGTGCAGGATGAGTGGAGCACTCTTTTTAGTTGTATAGTTTTTCTGATTCAGTTTCCATTAGAAAATTAAGCTGACACTTGTCTTTTTTCTTTCGTCGTCTAATAGAAATCATGGCAAAGTTTATGCCGTCCTTTTAAAAAAATAGTAAAAGGAAGGATGAGATCTGCACGTTAAAGGATTAACATTAGGCCGTGTACAGGTTGGGGATTATTAACCTTCTTTATTTTTCTTTGGCAGATTATTGTTGCAGACATGAGGAAATTGCCGGAAAAATACTGGCATATATATAGAACGACAGAAACTGCATTGGAGAATAGTCATTGAGAAAATTAATCCAAAAATCAAGCACTTATGGTATGTAATAACTCCTAACATTGAGTAATTGCATCTTCTGGTTGAAGTAAAGCCACCAACCTATTATTTTCCCTTTTCTTTACCATTAAATTGTCCGCCTTTTTCTGCAATTGGCATCAACATCCTGCTTAAGAGCATATTTTTATCTGTTTTTTCAACAATAGTAGAGATTTTTAAAATATTCAATCGCTTTGAGTTTCATATTGTATCGGCCACCAACTGAGTTAATTTCTTTTTTTTTTGCCGAGTTTCTTGTAGATTTACTTATCTTATTTTGTGAAGATGTCGCTTTACGAGGAATATCTAATGTCCAGGTAATATTTCATGACCCAATGCATATCTGCAGTGGTGGACTTAAACAACATTCTAAGGGGGCCACTAATGAATTAGAGGGGCCACTAATCATGAAGCAATTTAGCCATGGATTACTGTAGTTTTTTTCTAGAGGTGCTACACATATTTGATATGTGATGTAACTTTAAAATTTTATTTTAAGCAACCATAATCCCTTGTGCACCAGGAGTCCCTTGATTATATATTTATATCCGCCTGTAGTTTGCTGTTTGGGTAGAAACAAACGTGGCAACTTAGCTTGTGAATGCAGAGCACAGACAGATAATGATTTCCTAACAGACTTGGATTTAGACACAAGAATATATAAGAACAAAGGGACCGAGGGAGAGGGAGTTCTTTCTCATCTTGCCTTTGCCATGAAATCTCCTCTTGGTTTGATTTACATCATGATTTGTCACTGTAAATTTTTCTTCCTGTTCTAAAAAAATTCAACCCCACGAGCTAAGGCTTGGTTACGCTCTCAGAAAATACTTTTGAGGTCATTTAGGGTTCTGTTTGATTTATTTATGCTTGTTCTGACAGTGTCTTTATGCTTTATACAGGTTTACACAAACCTGTTTCGACAAGTGCATTGATCGATGCATTTCAAAGTATTGGTAGCCATGTTGTTGATAACTTGATACCTTTATCTTTGGCCTTTGCGGATTGAATTTTATACTTGTTCTTAGAGTATCTCCAACAACTCCTTAAAATTTACTTGCTATATCTTGAGTTATAGGAAGTTGCTATTTTGTTTGGCAAGTGGAATAAATTTGTGTCTCCAACAATTTGGTATTCTCACTTGGTATATCTTCATTTGGAAACTGGTACTGGGCCTGGCCTATCTCCAAATCGCTACTGGGCCGCACGCGACGACGATCCTCCTTCCTTGGCGACGGATCGACTACCGATCTCTCGTGCGTGGCCGCCAGCGCCGATCGAGGCCGCGACGCTACTCTGGCCGGCCATCACTTCCTCCTCGACCTCGTTCATCTAGTACTCCAGCCGGCACTTCACCGAATCTGATCGTCCATTACCTGCATCATCTCTTCCTCCTCCCCTTGATTGTAAACGGCCATCTCTGATCCTTGTGACATGGTGTTAGCCATAGACCATGCCATTCTGTCGTTACAGTAAACTATTGTCCCGTCTTCCTTGTGACATGGTGTTGGCCATCTCTGATTGTAAACTATTGTCGTTATAGTAAACATGCCTACTAAAAGGTCCCGTCTTCGAAGCCAATTGGACGATTCATCATCCGATGATGATGACTCTTTCATTGCGTACTACCACAACAGTACCAGATGCATATTATCCATGATCAGCAATGTCATATATACTACCAGAATCGTTTACATGATGAGCAGCGGCAAGTGCATGAACTAGCAGATCGGCGTCAAAAAGCAGCAGATCGGCGTCCCAGCCCACTAGCAGATGGCGATCCAGTTGGTTGTCGCGGCTTACCTGATGTCCCAGCCCACTAGCAGATGGCGTGTCTGAGACGGCGTACCTGATGGATGGCGTCGCGGCTTCAAGTTAGACGGAGACGACACGGCTTCAGAACAGCAGGGACGGGGAGAGGAGAAGTCGATCGAGGGACGGGGCTTCTATATCCACGCGCGACGGGAAGACAGATCGATCACCGGATGGGCGCGGGAAACTATTGCCGCGTGCGGGAGTCGCGCGGGAGGGGGCCGTCGAAGCGAAAACCGCGATAGCAAGTACGACGCCGCGCGCGGAGATATACGCAGCAGCGGACGGTGTTTACCAAGTTGGGAAATATACCAAGTGGATTTGAGGAGTTGTTGGAGAGGTGTTTTTGTGTTTTTACCAAAATAATAAGAATACCAAGTGGATTTGAGGAGTTGTTGGAGATGCTCTTATATTACGGAGTATTGGCAGGCATGTTTGTTAATACCTTTTTCAAGAAGATGGTGATACACTCGAGGATGTGGGCTACTTGAATTTGCGAAAGTAGTTCTCACATATTTTCCTTTTATAGTTAGAATTTATGCGTATCTAGAAAAAAATTACTTAATGTGGTTGGTTTTGCAAGAAAGCCTAGACGCATGCGTTTTGTGTAGGCACACGCTGACACGCCTGTGGTTTTGGCCAGACACTAGTCGTTGGCCCAGTAACATTTTATATCTCATATAGTTTTTAGGCCCATATAAGTGAAGGCCCATCAAGAAAACGTAGGGCAGACTCGGTTGGCTGTGTCCTGTCCCCTCCGCGTGGGCCGAGGACTCGCCACCGCGCCCGAATGCTCTATGCGCTGGCGCCGCCCTTCGAGTCTTCGACATGGACACGAGTGAGCGCCGGAGCGGGCGCCACCGGCTACCGCCACCTCCGAGTTAAGCTCGTCTCCCCTCTACCCCTCCTGTTTCTGGAGACCCTTCTCCGTTTCCTGAAGATTCGTGAGCTTGACTGCAAATTTTTGCAAGCGCTTGTCTGAATGTTTGGATGCGGTTGGTGGGCAGCAGCTATGGTTGTTTGTCCAACTCATTCATTCATGAGAGCGAAGTCAGAGGCGAGCAAGCATGAATTGCTCTAGTAATGGAGCGGTAGCTGCGGGTTTTGCCTTTTTGGCGTGGGATTTATCAAGTTACGAAATTACCAATTGTAAAGAATTTATGAGATGAAACTATTATAATAGTCAATGTAGCTTGTGAATTTTCTGGGAGGGTTTTTTATAATGTAGTTATGAGTTTGTTTATTTCGTAACTTAACTTTTACCTAAAAAAATTCGACTAAGCACGAGCTCACTTACAAAATTTCTAATTATTGCTGAACATGGAGGGGGTAAGCACACCACTCCTCAGATGCAGAGTTACCCTTATCCACATAATGCAACTAACCAAACACATTCCTAGTATATTTTGTTCTCTCGTACAATCTTAGATTCAGCCTACTAAACATATACATAGGCTCTAGTTTTGAGTAAATTCTACGTCCTGAACTAAATATATACATAGGCTCTAGTTTTGAGTAAATTCTACGCCCTGAACATGTATCCGAGAAGATAATGCGTGACGGGTCATGCGTTTGGGAAATGCATGACTCGTCTTCCTCCTCACCTCCGGCCCTTCCCTGTGCCCCCCCCCCACCCATCTTCCTCCTCGCCTCTGGCCCGTCTTCCTCCTTGTCTCTAGCCCGTCTTCCTCGTCCTTGTCCCCGCCCTCGCCTTCCTCGATAGCCGCACCCGACCACTGTCGCCGGTGACCTCTGTCACCACCGCTGTATCACGGCCGTCGACCCCGAAAACCTCCTTCTAATCCCCCCGGTGATGTCGGAACCCTAACCCTGGAACCCTAGTCAGCTAGTCACGGTCGTCTCCGGTGAGGCATGGGTGCGGGTGCGGGCTCGAAACATGAGTGTATAGCGATAGAAACATATGCAACATCCAGATGAAACACTAGAAACATACTTATGAAATACCTGAAACACTTGAAACATAGACTTACAACATATGTATGTCATTGTAAACATATTCAACATCCTAGATTTACTTTTGCAACATCCAGATGAAACACTTAAAACATAAATCTGAAATGCCTGAAATACTTGAAACACGGCGTCGTTGGTGACCACACGGCCTATCTGGTGGGGAACTACGGTAGCCAACAAGCTCGGGTCAGGGGGACGTCGAGAGCAACAGCCCAGCGTACACCCAGGTGCAAGCGCAAGCCTCCCCTTCCTGCCACAGTGTCTTCGGCCGACTGCGGTGCACGTCATGGCCGCGACGGGCAAGGTGGATGGGGGTGTAGCGCGAGGCGCGGAACAGAGCGGGATGGGGCCGGTACGCCGCTGCCGCGCTGGATAAGGCCACGGCGGTGGGGCGCTGCCCGCAGTGAGTGGACCCACGCTGGAGAAGGCGAGTGGTGGGCGGGCGGCGTGGTGGAGGCACCCGCGACGGTCGGATGTGTGCGACAATGGGCAAATGTCGTTGTCTTTTTTTAGAGAAACCCTAAAGTGCTGAAGGTGGAGCGAAGCAGGCTTGTTGGGTCCGATCGCTGAGCAGGCCTAGGAACGGGGCGTCTGGTCAGAAAATTGTTATATGTAGATAGAGACTAATTTTTTTTTTGAGAATTACACAGTACAATACAGACGCCCACAACACGCACGCACACTCACCCCTATGAACATACATATACAGACCCTACCCCTATGAGCACCTCCGAAGGATTGAGCCGGCAAATCTCGAGATTCACAAAGTCACCATAGGCGTCCATAAAAATGCGAACACCTGTGCCAAGTCGAGGACTTAGACCCGGATGGACAGGTTCACCACAAGGAAGACAGAATTGGGAAACACACCACACCATTAGATGGGGGTGGCCTTTCATATAAGTAAAATGTTTCCATTCGTTTCAAATTACAGGACGTTTTGATTTTTCTAAATTTATATATACATTAATTTTTGCTATGTCCAGAAGCATAGCAAAATCAATATATACATATCTAGAAAAGCCAAAACATCCTGGGAGGCCATACAAGAAAACAACAATATACAAATAGAGAGCGTAAATAAAAATCAAGCTGCAAATGTATTCCCAAGAAAATACGTCAAATATCTTGTTTCTTTTCACGTAGCCGCCCCACCACCGCTTTAATGCTGGAATTTATCAGTAGCTTTACTTTATTAGGTGTCACTTTAAGCGGATGCCGTTTCTACTCAAGTGGCAAACAAAAGCATGGAACCTAGCTAGTGCTTATTAAAGCTGATCTGACTGGCGATGGCGATGGGATCACGGGAGACTGGAAGCCAGCTCCGCATGGATTGCTGATTGTATCGCACTGCACTACTACACAGCCTTTGAGTTCCAGCTTGTGTTTGCATTGCATGGACTGAGTTCCACCGTCAAGCAAAGGGGAAATCACCTAATAACAGGCTAACAGATACTGTAAATTTTCGTTTCAGATATTTGAGCTTGATCAGTGAAACTACTCCACAACGAGAAGCACTTGAGAATCGTTGCTTGTGGTGAGGATGGAATCGTAGCCATTGAAAAGCAGAACACACAGAACAATCTTATCCTCATCCCCTGTTTTCGCACGAGAAAGCAGTGTACTGAAAGCTCTTCTCCACCAACCTCCACTATAGGAAGAGAGTAAAGAGACGCCACACCTCTACCCGGCCAGCTGCACGGCACATCACTTGCCGCCGCTGGCAACCCTCCTCATTTCCATCGCCATTGCTCCCAGCGCTCAAAACCAATTCTTGCCCTCGCCCCAGCCTCCAGCTCCCGCTCCCAGCCCCGGAGACCAGCCGTGGAGATGGAGACGGCTCTCGGTGCGGCGAATTGGCTCCTCAGCAAGGTGCTCAACAAGCTCTCCAATGACCTGGTGGCTGGGTATGTGGCCAGTTGTGAGCTGGGCCTCAACTTCGACAAGGTGAAGACCGAACTGAGTTACACGCTCGGGCTACTGCACGTTGCCCAAGGGAGGGACGTCAGCTCCAACCCGGGCTTACAGACGCTGCTGGAGGACCTCGGCAAGAAAGCCGACGAGGCAGAGGATGCTCTGGACGAGCTCCACTACTTCATGATCCAAGACGAGCTCGACGGCACCCGGGAGGCCACCCCGGAGCTTGGCGGTGACCTCCGTGCTCAAGCTCTGCATGCTCGCCATGCTGCTCGCAACGCCGCCGGTAACTGGCTCTCCTGCTTCTCTTGTTGCCGTTCACAAGATGATGTTGCTGCTGCTGTTTCCAATGACACACATAACACAAGCGCGGCCAAGTCTGATGACGGTTTTACCGGTGGTCAGTGTGACAAGCTGCCATTTGACCGAGTGGCCATGTCCAACAAAATCAAGCAGCTGTTAGAGGGCATGGAGTACCTATGTCCTCGTATCTCTGAGTTACTAAACAAGATAAGCGCAAGCAGTAGCCTAGTTCCAGGAAGTATGGCTAACTCACTGGAACGCCCTGCAATCGGATCAACAATTAGACAAGATAAGCTGTATGGAAGGAGCACTATTTTTAATGAAACCATGAAAGGCATGACAAGTGCCACTTGGCATGAAACCCTGTCAGTTCTTCCTATAGTTGGCCCTGGTGGTATTGGAAAGACAACTTTCACCCAGCACCTTTACAATGACAAAAGGACAGAAGAACACTTCACAGTTAGGGCCTGGGTATGTGTGTCAACTAGTTTTGATGTGCTTAAGCTCAGCAAAGAAATCTTGGAGTGCCTACCTGCAACTGAAAATGAAGGTGTGAAAGAAACAAACAACTTAGACCAGCTTCAGAAATCCATTGCAAAGAGATTGAGATCAAAAAGGTTCTTAATTGTCTTAGATGATATATGGCAATGCAGTGACGATAAGTGGGCAAATCTCTTTGCTCCATTCAAAATGAGAGAAGCTGGAATAGGTAGCATGATTATTGTCACAACTCGGTTTCCATATATAGCACAAATGGTCAAGACAACTACTCTAGTAAACCTGGAAGGTTTGGAGCCTGCTGAGTTCTGGATTTTCTTTCAAGCATGTGTATTTGGTGAAGTCACAGTTGAGCATGATAAAGAAGACCTTATCGAAGTTGGAAGACAAATAGCAGATAAATTGAAGTGTTCCCCACTGGCAGCCAAAACAGTTGGTCGGTTATTGAAGAAGAGATTTTCTCGAGAACATTGGGTGCAGATTCTTGAAAACAAGGAGTGGCTAAACCAAACCCATGACGATGATATTATGCCAGCTCTAAAAATTAGCTATGACTACCTTCCTTTCCATCTAAAAAAATGTTTCTCATATTGTGCCCTCTACCCTGAGGATTATAAGTTTCAAAGCTTAGAGATTGGTCGTTTTTGGATTTCCCTTGGCATCACAGACTCTGATGGTCAGAATGATAAAGTTGAGGACATTGGATCGAAGTATTTGGACGAACTACTTGACTATGGTTTTCTGATGAAAGGAGATGATAATTATTATGTAATGCATGATTTGATGCATGAGCTTGCATCGATGGTTTCTTCAAAAGAATGTGCCTACATCAATTGTTCCAGTTTTAGAGCAGAGGACATATCATCATCTATTCGCCACCTATCCATCTTGATGCAGAATAAATACATTGAAAATTTTGTTGGAGAAATGGATAAATTGAGGAGAAGGATAGACATTGGAAATCTGCGGAGTTTGATGATTTTGGGAGAATACAGAAGGGCTAGCTTGGTCAATATTTTGAGAGATACATTTAAGGACTTAAAGGGCCTCCGTGTTCTGTTTATATACATGAACTCCCAAGATTCTTTGCCACACAATTTCTCAAAGCTTATCCACCTTCGGTACCTAAAACTGAAATCACCTGCTTACTCAAAAGTGTGTTTGCCTAGCACAGTGTCCTGGTTTTATCACTTGAAATTCTTGGACCTTCAAGACTGGGGAAGCAGTCATGATTTGCCTAAAGGCATTAGCCGCCTTGTGAATTTGTGTCATTTCCTTTGTAATGTTGAATTCCATTGCAATATTCCTGAGGTCGGAAAAATAAAGCTATTACAGGAGTTGAGAAGATTCCATGTTAAGAAAGAGAGTGTTGGATTTGAATTACGAGAGTTGGGTCAGTTGGAAAAGATTGGAGGGGCGCTTGATATATACGGGCTTGAAAACGTGACAACCAGGGAAGAAGCTAACGAAGCCAAATTGATGGCAAAAAGAAGTCTTACTGAGTTGACTTTAATTTGGAGTGGCGGGCAACCATCCATTGAAGATGATATTGTAGATGGTCTTGAGCCGCACTCCAATGTTAGAGCACTTAGCATTGTAAATCATGGTGGTGTCACTGGTCCGACTTGGTTGTGCAGCAGCACCCACTTGAAGAACTTGGAAACCCTCCGTCTGGAGGGTGTATCTTGGTCCGCTCTTCCTCCTTTTGGGCTGATGCGTCATCTAGGAACACTCAAGCTGAAAAACATTGTTGGGATACACCAGTTTGGACCAGACTTCATTGGTGGCATCACAGAAAAAAGCTTCACACAGTTGAAGGAGGTCGAGTTTGCTGATATGCCAGAACTTGTCGAGTGGGTTGGGGGAGCTAACACACAGTTATTCTCAAGGCTTGAAAGAATCGGTTGCACTAATTGTCCCAAGCTCATTGCACTACCATTCTCAGGGTTCCCTAATCTGTGTGATCTTTACACTTATAAATGTCCGGAGATGTGCCTGCCTCCTCTGCCTCACACTTCCAAGCTATCTTCTTTCCAAACAGACTACTTAGATTATCGCAGAAGTCGCTTGTCCATTAATAAGATGCTGTGTGAATTGGCCCTCCACAATCTCGGTGAAGTAGAAAATCTGACAATTAATGATGCATCACTCATCTCATTTATGGATCTCCAAAAGCTACATCCATTAAGAAGTATAGTGGTTCAGAGATGTGATGAAGCATTTCTGAGAGCACTGGATGGTGGCACTGTGCTCCAATCAGTTCAATCTCTACGGCTGGAGAAATTTCGTGTCACCAGAAAATCATTGGCAAGTTTGTTCAGATGTTTCCCATCTCTTTCTAGTTTGAATTTAAAAGCATCAGATGAGGATCATGATGACGAGGAAGTCATACTGCAGTTTCCACCCTCCAGCTCACTCAGACATGTAGGGTTGAATGGGTGTCATAATCTAATTCTACCTGTGCAGGATGGATGTGGATTCCGTGGCCTCTTGTCGCTCGAATCAGTTTCGATAGTGAATTGTGGCAAGCTGTTCTCAGGGTGGTCCACAGCAGGAGCAGATTGCAGCTGCATTAACTCTTTCCCTCCCTGTGTTAAGGAACTCTGGTTTTGGAATGAACCTAGCGCTCTGTCGATGGCTCTACTCTCAAATCTGGCATCTCTTACCCGTCTTGAACTACGAAATTGCAAGAATGTCACAGTGGATGGGTTTAATCCTCTCATCACTTGCAAACTCGAGCATCTGTGGGTTTCAAATCGGAAAGAAGACGGTGAAAATGAGACCTATTCTTTTTCTGTAGCAGGGGATCTACTCGCTGAGGTGTCAAGGACAAAAACAATGCCCGCAGGTTCGTTCCCACTGGTGAGCCTTGCGGTGGATTGCATCTCCGCGGCGCTTGTTGCTCCCATCTGTACCTGCCTCTCCACTACCCTCCGGACGTTATTGTTCATCCGTGACTGGCGGGCGGAGAGCTTCACGGAAGAGCAGTGCCAGGCGCTCCAGCTCCTCACCTCCCTTGAATTCCTATACATTGAGGATTGCAGGGCTCTGCAGTCACTCCCAAAAGGGTTGCATCGCCTCTCTTCTCTAAAGTATTTAGAAATCTTTGGGTCGCATAGAATCTGGTCGCTGCCCAAGGAGGGCTTCCCCGACTCACTGCAAGTCCTAAGTATATCTGATTGCTGCCCAGAGCTGTACGAGGAATGCCAGCAATTAAGAGGAACACGGCCAGATATAGAAGTACGTGCCGACCTACCAAGTAGGACTACTAATGAAGACTGACAAGGTACACTACACTGCTTATTTCCATATTAATGTATCAACGATCTATGGAGTAATACAGTAGTAACTTCTTATTTCTGCAGCAATTATTATTGTGCTTCCAGACCTGTAATTATGCGTACGCGATTCAAACATTCAGCTCTGAAATCTATACTCTGAGCAAACAATACCGAGTCGAAGGACTCAGTTCTGCAGTCCATCCCTCTCCCTCAAGGATCGCTGGATCTCCTAAATAATTCAGATCGGTACCCAAGCAAGGGCTTCCACTTGTTCAGCTACAACTCCTTTCTGCGGCAATTACTCATGTGCTTATGCATGTTGTTTTCACAAATTCAACCCTTCACTTTACATCATTCCGCAGGTAATCTGAAAATAATACTGCTACTTCAGATCCTCCTTTTATGATTTCATTCACGTTTGAAGCGACCACTTTGATTATCTGGATTGCTGCCTTTTACAAGTATAGTCTAATTTTATGTATGCTTCCGCAATACATTTCTCTAATCATCAACTGGTCTGTTTCTGAAGCTTGGAATTGCATCCTACTCTGCATCAAGTCAAGGATGGTAACACTCGACACGACGACACCCGACAACAACTCAACCAAGATCTGCAGGTCTGACCTTGACATGATCGATATGGTTTGCCTTGCCATGCTTTGTTTACCCGTGAAAGAGAATAACATGCCGAATTCTGCATTGCAACCTGTGAACTAATTATGTACTTGAATCCTTTGGCAGAAAGTTAACCTTGTTAGAGGCTGTGCCCTCCGCCCTCCTGCAACTGCTAGTGCTAGTGCTTTGACGGTTGAAGCCTTGAAGGATGATGCGGTTCTCAAACAAGTGTTTCCACATTTCAGTTTCAGATTTGTATATACTAGGTATGTAGTTTCCAGAATAGTCGAAAGGTCGTGGCACTTTTGAATTCTAGATGCTCTTGTATGACTGAAGAGCATGGCTTATTATCCATGGCAGGCGCAGCTCAGCTGTGAAAGGAGATAACAAGGACAGCCGGTGTTGTGGCGCTTGCAAGGTGGAAGAAATGAAGAGCACTGAAGCTGGAAGACAATTCGTGCTGGAGGTTCAGCTCTACAACTGAAGAACATGCCTTTCGAATTTTGATCCTCGGTAGGCTCAGCTCAGTTACTTTTGAATTGAAGAAGATAAAGCTAGCAGTTGGCATGGGTGAGGACGATGGACGGCGATCGATGATATTCTTGGGCCACGGTAGCGGTTTGAAGCCCAACGACAACTTGTTCGCTGGGCTAAAGCTTCAAGACTGGAATTATCAAAAAAAAAAAAAAGCTTCAAGACTGGAGAAGCAAAATGCTACTGGCCCAAGAAATGGACGCGACGATCACTCCATCAAATCAAACACCATATATAAACGAACGCCTGATCAAGAAGGCCGTCATGTCTCTTGTATGATCGTATTGTACATCATGTCTTTATCTACTTTATCGGGAGTTGCTACATTTTTTTTTGGCTCTAGAGACGGCAGTAGAGGAGATCAAAGCATTCCTCTCTTCAGATTTCGGAGCACCTCCAGCAGGGCTCTACTTAAGCTCCCATATCTAAATATGAGTGCCCAGACTAAAAACATCACTCCAGCAGAGCCCATACTACAGACCTCAAATTTGTTGGGCCAATAAAATGCACCCCAAGGACTGCATTCCTGTTGGGTCAACATGCGCGCCACCGCTTCCTTTGCCTGCTCGCGCTGCTTCCTTCCCGTCGACATGGCGCCCACATCTTCCTCCACCTCGCGCACGGAGCTTCCCCTCCCCTGCATCTACCTCGCGCGGGGCCCCTTCCCGTCCTCCTGCGAGCAGGAAGGAAGATGGCGCCGCCGGATCCGCTAGAATTGACTGGCGCCGCCAGGTTCTTCCCTCTCCTCGGCTGCTTCCTCTCCCAGTCGGCTCCCTCCCCTCCCCTGCAGCTGTGCTCGCGGGCGAGCCCCTTCCCCGTCTGCCCACAAAGACACGACTGGCGCACTCTGGATCTATTAGAAGGGACCAGCGCTACATCTCTGCAAGGTCACGACCGGCGTTGCATCTCTGCACCACCAGTGGACGTGACCCTGCTCCATCCTCTCCAAGGTAACAGGCATGCTCCATCTTTTCTTACTTTATTTTTGGGTAAATCTGCTGACAAGTAGAAGTGCGTACTGTTATTTCTTGATCCCCAATTTTACACGGAATGGAGAAAATCACCTTTGCTTTTATTTAGGGAATAAAGGTAAGAGGCTCAGCTCAGTTACTTTTGAATCTACCTTTACCCTTATTCATGTGGATAAGCCCCCCTCACATTTGCACCGTACATTAACAGCGACACTGTACATTAACAGTACCAGAGATCTTATGAACAGCAAAACCCGGTAAGCACAGAGTAGACCCGGTATTTTAAACAGAGTAGACCCGTTATAAACAGTAAATACCCATAATGAACAGTACAGACCCGATACTGTGATCAGTATATACCGCTATGAACAGTACACACCCTTCATGGACAGTGCACGCCATAAAAAAAACCCCTACTAGTTGAAGAAGATAAAGAGCCCGTTCGCTTCGCTAAAAAGATATGGTTGAAAGTACTGTTTGTTGATTTATTGTGAGAGAAAAATATTATTCTAACTAAAAAAATAAACTAAAAAGTACGAATTATAAGAGGGGCAAAGGTAGCAGTTGGCATGGGCGAGGACGATGCACGGCGATCGATGATATTCTTGGGCCACGGTAGTGGTTTGAAGCCCAACAACAACTTGTTCGCTGGGCTAAAGCTTCAAGACTGGAGAAGCAAAATGCTATTGGCCCTAGAAATGGACGCCATGATCGCTCTATTTAATCAAACACCATATATAAACGAACGCCTGGTCAAGAAGGCCGTCATGTCTCTTGCATGATCGTATTGTACATCATGTCTTTATCTACTTTATCGGGAGTTGCTACATTTTTTTTTGGCTCTAGAGACGGCAGTAAAGGAGATCAAAGCATTCCTCTTCAGATTTTAGTAGACTGTAGTTGTATGACAACGTGCAAACACTAAGCTGCCTCAACAAATCTGTAAACTTGTACAATAAGATTTGGTGACCGATCAATTGTGCAAGCCAAGAAGTCGACAGCAGGAAGTGTTTTTGCGACCAAGATTGCACCAAAGATCAAACCATTTCTTATAAATTAAGTAAAGCATGTATTATCTACTTTATCGGGAGTTGCTTTTTTTTAAAAAAAAGGAATATATTAAAAATATCCTAACCTCTGCATCGACCAATGCATATAGCTATTCCTTATTACAGACACCAACACTAAGGTCTCCAGAAACACTAACACAAAGTTCACGACCAAAGAAACGAAAGAAAAAAATTTCCAAGTTCGACATTTAAAAAGCAATTATATTACTAAATCTCCAACCGTGTCTAGCAAACACCTCCATCGCTGTTGTCTCAATTGTACTACATCCCATCTTCATGAATTGACGATCCTCCTCCTTCTGTAGTAGGGATCAGGACCTGATCCAGTAAGTCCCCTAAAGATGACCTGTAAGTAAGATGGTGTTGCGGCCTTGTCAAAAGTTATTTCATTCCGAGTTAACCAAATTGCCCAACAAATTGCACTTGCCCCTACTAGGATTGTATACTTCAGTTTCATATTATCCCATCTAACCAGCTTGTAAACATATTATGGACGCTAGTTGGAGGTAATAAATTAAAGGAAATATAAGTAGTACGCCACACAAATTTAGCAAAATGGCAGTCAAATAATAGATGTTATATGGACTCGTTAGAAGAGCAAAAACAATATTTTCTATCTCCTTGTCACTGTCGCCTTACTAAATTATCTTTTGTTAAGATTATTCCCTTATACAAGTACCACAAAAAATTTTATTTTGAAAGGCAAGTTCAATTTCTAAATAAGGGTGTTGTAGTGTAAAGCTTGTGCTATCAGTACTGGTGTAACCCCCATACAAAGCGATCCCTCTGGTTTGTTAATTGCACATTGACAACTATTGCAACCACCTGATGCCATGCTTGTAAATTAGCCCCAACCAGGGATCTCCTGAAGGCTACATTTAATGGTGTCGTGGATAACACCGATCTTACTGGCACACTTTTTTTTCCTAACAATATTATATAGTGCAGGAAAGATAGATTTTAGTGGACGCGATGCTATCCACGAGTCCTCCCAAAATCGTACTTGAGACCCGTCACCTAGATCAAACTTGCCAAGCGAGAGAAACTCCTCCTTAACCTTCATGAAGCCAGTCCAAAACTGACAATCTCCAGGCAAGTGTTGAACCTGTGTCAATGTTTTGTCCCTTAGATATTTTTTCCTAAGAATCTGTTGCCAAACCCCATCTCCATTAATCAACTTGAAAAGCCATTTACTCAGAAGATATTTGTTGTGGACATCTAGATTTAGGACACCCAACCCTCCTTGGTCTTTTGAAGTACAAACTACCTCTCATCTAGTTAATCTATATTTTTTTCTTATGGTCATCACTTTGTCAAAAAAACCTTGATCTAGAGTAATCAAGCTTTTTTAGAACCCCTCTAGGTACTTCAAAAAAGGAAAACATGAACATGTGGAGACTACTCAAAACAGAATTAATCAGGACCAGTCTTCCTCCCACCGACAACAACTTACTTCTCTAATAATTTAATCTTTTTTGAAATCTTTCTTTGACATGCTTCCAATCTTTATTCAAAAGTGTTTTATGATGCATATGAATTCCTAGGTAACGAAAGGGGTACGACCTTAAATCACACCTAAAAATTTGTGCATACTCAGATTGTCTATCCCTGGCTGCTCCGTAAAAAAACATCTCACTTTTATGAAAATTGATCTTGAGTCCTGATAACTGTTCAAAAGCACAAAATAAAAGCTTCATATTTTTTGGTCTCTCAAGATCATTATCCATAAAGATTATAGTATCATCTGCATATTGAAGGATCGAGAGTCCCTCATCTACCAAATGTGAAACAACCCCATAGATTTGTCCCAACTCTTTAGCCCATGAAATAAGGACAGACAACATATCAACCACTATATTAAATAGGATCGGGGATAACGGATCCCCCTATCGTACTCCTTTCCTGGTCTGAAAGAAGTGTCCTATATTATCATTGACCTTAACTGCGACACTCCCTCTACTGTTGCACAAAAGGCCACTTTAATTTATTGTAAGATTTCTCAAAGTCTCGCTTTAGTAACACTCCATTCTGCTTTTTCTTACGCAGTCATGAATTATTTCATGTAATACAACAACTCCCTCTATGATATAGCGACCTAGAATAAATGCTATCTATGAAGGTCCTATCAATTTGTCTGCCACCTTCAATATTCTATTATTTAACACCTTCGTAAAAATCTTAAAGCTCATTTAATAAGCATATAGGTCTGTACTGTTGTATCCGTGTCGCATCATCAACCTTTGGTAGTAAAGTGATTACTCCAAAATTGAGGCTATGAATCGGTAGTCTCCCCACATGGAATTTATAAAAAAGCTTCATCAAATCCGGCTTAACAATCTCTCAAAAAATTGGTAAAATTTAGAAGGAAAACCATCCGGACAAGGAGCCTTGTTATGTTCCATATCAAAGACAGCCATTTTAACCTCCTCTTCATTGAATGGAGCTGCTAATATCTCATTCTCCTCCTCCGATACTTGAGGTATATCATACTCACAGTCTCGTCCATTGAGAAAGAATTTTGAGTATGAGGTCCAAACAGTCCTTTATAGTAATCAGTAATATAATTCTTCAAGTTTTCATCACCAACAATAATTCCCTCTTCCAGTTCTAATTGTATAATTTTTTATTTCCTATGTCTGCCATTTGCCACCATATGCAAGTACTTAGTGTTATCATCCCCTTGTAATAACTTTGTTGCTTTAGATCGTTGGAACCAGTAAATTTCATCCTCTCTTAGCAACTTAGTTAATGTCCCTTTGAGATGATTTCTAAGCTCCACTTCTTGAGATGACAACAAAACCGTCTCTGCCTTTCTATCCAAAGCATCTATCTTAGCTAACAAATTGGATTTATCTCTTCTATTTTTGGGATACCAAATTCCTAGCCCAACCTCTAAGAAAATGTTGCAGCCTTCTAATTTTATTTTGCCACTATTCCATTGGTGACCGACCTCTATTCTCAGCTTCCCAAACCCCTTTGACTTGATAAAAAACCATCTCTTGTTAGTCATGCTAGCTCGAATTTAAAATTCGTAGCGTTACCTCGGTGAGACGGTGTGCCAGTATCTAGTAATAGAGGTGTGTGATCCAAGATCTCTCTTGTCAAGGCCTGAATAGAAGCAAGTGGAAATTTTTGCTCCCACTCTGTTGTAACCAAAATACGATCCAACTTTTCAAATGTTGGAATGTCTGCATAGTGAGCCCAAGTGTATTTCCTTCCAGCCATCTCCAATTCTCTTAAATTCAGGGTTTCAATAATGACATTAAACAAAAGTGACCATCTATCATTGTATCTCGAATTATTCTTTTCTGAAGGATTCCAAATAATGTTGAAATCCCCCTACTAAGAAGGGTAGATTCCCACAATTAGAACAAGCTCGTACTAACTAAGGCTGGGCATTCGGGTTACCCGAAAATTTCAGGTCGGGTAATTCGGGTAGTTGGAAATTCGGGTATTGAAAATTGCTACCCAATTTTTGCCCCGAAAAAGCATTACCCGAAATTTAGGGTACCCGATAATTCGGGTTCGGATTCGGGTTTTATCCGACATACCCGAAATTGACAAAACCAACCATTTCGGAAGAATTCAAGTACCATTTTAAAGCAATAAACAATAGTCTTTTAAATCACATCATGTCTTTATATCAATTACCAACAAATCACTTATCAAGTTAGCATAAATCTACATTAATTCATGCCAAATAATATATTTATATGGCATTGAACTACCTCATGTCTTCATATTAGGAATAGAAGAGCAAATATTTGAGATATTTCGGGTAGTTCGGGTATCGGAAAACATTACCCGAATTACCCAAACTAATTTCGGGTTTTTACGATCACTATCCGAAATTGTGATCGGGTAATTCAGGTTCGGGTACTTCGGGTCTGGGTTCGGGTAATTCGGGTTCGGAAATTGGGTATCGGGTATTTTGCCCACCCTCTACTAACTCCGATAGAAATTGTTCTTTAAGTTCATCTTGTGCCACACCATAGACAAACAAAAGTGCCCACCGAAATCCATCCGCCTTATTTCTTAGGATAAACTTGATATGAAAATCACCATCCTCAATATTTTCTACAACAAAAGATTCTTGATTTATCCCCATTAGCATTCCACCAGACATTCCCCGAGGGCATCGCCAATGCCAAACAAAATCAGCTCCCCACAAAAATTTTCTAGACACTGAGTCGAGAAACTATTTTTGTTGGTTTCGGATAAAGCTACAAAATCAAGTCTATTATCTACAGCCACATCATGTAAAAATGTGTGTTTAGCTAAGTCATGCAGCCCTCTGCAATTCTAGAAAATGCCTTTCATGAGAACAATTTTATATTTTTCTTTTTGGTTGTAATCTTATTGAGAAATTTCAATTTCTTTTTATTCTTTGTCACCCTGATGGGCACATTAACTAATACACCAGTAAGGTCCACAGCACTATCGTCCATCACTTCCTCTATTAAGTCACCACTGAGCCGACTAATAGTGGAAGTGTCAGGATCGATCTCATCCTCGTCATGATCACAATCACTCTCAAGTTTATTAACATGCTTAGAAACTTTCAATCTTTGTTCTTCAATATTTTTGATTAAAGAAATAGACCCATGAATTAACTTATCACTGCTCCCCAAGCTAATGCCCACTGCCCCTAGGTTCTCCTCAATATGAACATTAGAAAATGAACAGAAGGAATGGACATCTATATTACCTTGACACTACTATAGAGTTGGCCTTTTGTCCCGGGCCTAAACAGTCTTTCGTCCCGGCTCCGGAGCCGGGACTAAGGGTTCGAGACTAAATGTCCCACCTTTATTCCCGGCTCTGTGGCCCGGGACTAAAGGGCCACCTTTAGTCCCGGATGGTATTACCAACCGGGACTAAAAGGCTCGCCAGTCTGGGCCACGGCGCAGGCCTTTTAGTCCCGGTTGGTATTACCAACCGGGACTAAAGGTTATTTTTTTCTGTTTTTTGTTTCCAATTCAAATCATTATTGATTTTGGTTTTTCAATTACAATAGGCTTTCAAATGTATTCTTCGCTGCTAATATATGTATACGCTAGACCTATAATTTAGTTTCGAGCGTTATTACACATAATTATACTACGAAACTATATATTATAGAGCTATACTTATGTATAATATATGTACATGCTATAAAATTTACAACATTGTACAGTTAAGTGTTCGTCCACCACTTAAAAGTCATACATGTATGTTTTTCCGCCACTTAACTAATGTCATACAAGCTTTCATCCTCGCTTGGTCTCAATGGCGACGCAGGGTTGTAGTAGAACTCGGCGCCTTTCGGGAGGACGTGGTCGTTGATGAATCCGGCGATTGTCTCTTGGATTCCTTTGAGCAGGACCATCTGCAACACCTGATCCTTCACATAATTCTCCTTCAATTTGTATTAATTAAAGGAAAAAGGTATTAATATATATAAGATTTATTTAGTAGCAACAAATAAACAAGATATGGATTTATTATATATACATGCATGTTACTTACTTTCTCCGTCTCTTTACGAGTTTTTTTGAGGTACACCCTCATGTACTTGCAAACATAGTATCCACATAAATTGGTATCTTTTGGCTGCACGGCCACCCACAGTAAGATATAAAAAGATTAATCTTGTCTCATGCTACGTGTAAGCTGAATCATGATAAGGTAAAGATGTGGGGAGCTTAGTACAACTTACCCTTAGTAAAATAGGATCAGGAAGTGGCGCTTTCAGATTCGGACGATATTTTTCGACCAACCAAGCCCAAGCCCTGCCCAATAATTGGAACATTAATTAGCTATTGCAGAGTAAAAGAGCAGGCATCAATATTTAAAAGATCGAATTGAAGTATTTACCTCTGGATCATGTCTATCATATCTTGGTAATCTGTCCGCAGTTTTCTCAACGAGTCCCAACATATAGATGTTGACTATCAAGTTCAATGACAATTAGTATCCAACGACCCCTGCATTTGTTTATAGATAAGTCTATATATATATATATATATATATATATATATATATATATATATATATATATATATATATATATATGCTGGATTGACTAAGTAAAATAAAATGTGCACACGATAACAACACTTTACCCCATGTTATAGGGGAAGAGTATTGATCCTCTGTCCCTTTGGTTATACAAGAACCACCGGAGGTTCCTTTCCATTTCAGCCGGCCTCTGATTGTTAGGATCAGGGGTCATTGTGTCCTTGCATACGACATACGGATCAATAAAACCAATCCGCTTGTCGTTTCTGTCTCTGAGGTCTCGCATCATGATTCTGCATATGTATAGACACGCTAGCTAGTGTGAGCATAATTATTACTTATACATATACATATGCTAGAGTGAGATTATTAAAAGAAAGAATCACTTACAGATAGTAGCAGCTCAAGAGACATTTGTCTAGACTGTCCATGTGGCATAGCTGGTGTAACTCATTAAACTGGATCCACATGACGTTATTGCCACGGAAGTAGTGATGGTCTCTGACTTTGACGCCAATCCAGTCATGTTCTCCTCCAGCACACGTGCCCCTGTACCACTCGTGTAACTTGTACATTTGCGTACCAAGTTCATATAGCTTTGCAGGGTTGTATAGACTCTTGCCATATTTATATTCCTTCTTCCACTGATCAACTTCCTCTAAAGATGGCACATTTTTGATGCCGAGCACTTCATCCCAGGATAGACCACTCTCATGAATGAATGTTTCGAACTAATCCATTTGCACATCATCGGGTATTTGATCTAGCATGCTCATGTTTGAACCATATTGATTCCCAACCAGCAGTGGTGGCACTGATTGCTGTGCTTGTTCCCTGAGCTGTGCAACACCCTTCTGTGCCATCTTCTCTTTCTTCTTCTCCACCTGAATTGATTTAGAGATCATACGGTCATAGTCTGATAGTGGCGAACGCTTCTTACGATCAGCACGTTGCTTTGTCTAGTGAGCGTCTACCGTTCGGCTTAGCTTCTCTGGAGGGATGCATAAGTATAGCTTCTCCACGTTTCGCTTTGCTCAACTTGTAGCCCGGCAACGAGAGATGAATTTGTCCACATCCATTTTCACAGAAGCATCCAGTTCCTCTGCAGTCTTCTCATATGAAAGCTTCGTCATCTGCGGGATAGCTGGTGTCCTCGCAGAGCCTTTCTTCTTCGGCGGAGGTGGGGCCGACCCCTTTGTTTGTGGGGCGGTCCTCTTCTTTCCTGATGGGCTGGCCGATGCCGATGAGGCGGTCGGTGTCGGCGCTAGAGGCTACGGTGGCGGCGCTGGAGCCGATTGTGGAGGAGACTTGGCCGTTGCCGTTGAGGTTGCCGGAGTTGGTGCTGAAGGCTGCGGTGGCGGCACTGGAGCCAGTTGTGGAGGAGATTTGGCCGGTGGCGGTGTTGGAGGCTGCGGTGGCGGCGCTGGAGCCGGTTGTAGAGGAGATTGATCCAGTGGGGATGCAGCCGTGTCTTCCACTGCATTGTCATCGTCCGCAGCACTGTGACCAACTGGTGAATTGATAATTGGACTTAGATTGGGGGAGGTCCTGTTGTGAAAACAATTAACGAGGTATATATAAGTAAACCGTAATTTAATCTAATACATAATTAGTTAAAAAAATTTTGTTCACTTTCATCTGCACCTAGGGTTCGGTTGTTGTTGAGGGGGAGGAGTTGATGCCCCAGGAATAATGATGTAGCGCTTGCGCCAACATATGAATGCCTTCTCCGCTTCTCCTAAGGTCTTCTCTCCATCACCACCTTCAATGTCAAGAGGCACATTGCTATAGCCTTTGACAACTCTATCTACCGAGACGCTAGCATATCCAAGTGGTATTACTGTCGTGTGGATTCTTGGTGTCTTCGTAGGGTCGATAGGAGATACAACACCAGTAGCCACCATGACTATGGCATTCCCCTCCTAAATATACAGCTCACATGTCGTGAAAGGAGCGGTGATGTCATCCACCGGGAAGCGCAGCCCTGCGTCATCTTGAGGTACTGGCACCTCCGTGGAAGCGCAACTACTTTTCAACTGACTAGGGGGGCTGATGTTGACTGCGGCCGGCTCTAATAACGACCTTTGGAGGGAACTTAATGCTATCTGCACTTGCCTTTTGATTTCCTCATTCATTCTAGCTTCAAGTGCTTTTTCTCGCTGTTTTGCCTAACGAACCTCTTCACGTTGCCGAAGAACTTGCTCCTCCAGACTGCGCAGCTGCTCTGCCTCCTCTTCCTTCTTTCTCTGTCGACTTCTATAGGTGTCTCTGTCTAGAGGGAAGGCATGCTCCCACGACAACTCCCCATAGCCTCTTGTTTGCCCACCGTGTTCAGGATTCTCCAGGGCGAATGTCAGCTCATCCTTATCTCTCTTCGGCTGCCATTGTCCACTTTGGGCGGTGGATCGAGCGTAAGCAAATCTTTCTGCTGCTCTTTGGAGTTTTTTCCCAAACACTACCTTTCCAGTCTCTGGGTCCAGGGTGCCCCCATGACCGAAAAACCAATACTTGGCGCGCTCAGGCCAGTCGATTGATTCTGGTTCCATCCCCTTGTCGACTATCTCCTGTTCCAATCTTTCCCACATAGGAATGGCACTAGGGTAGCCACCTGATCCCAAGCGATGGTGATATTTCTTATGTCGGGCATTCTCTTGGTTCCTTCTCACCCTTTCCTAACCCTCTTCCGATGTCTTGAACTGTACAAACTCACCCCAAAACGGCCGCAACTTGACGTAGGCCTGAGTGCTGAAATCTGGAGTGAGGTTCTACTTGATAAACTTGTTATATAGATTCTTCTTCCAGCACTGGAATTGTGTGGCCATCTTCTTCATAGACCAGTCCCGAATTCTCTTCTTCAACTCTTCATCATTTGTGTCGATCCCGAAATGCAGCAACACATCACGCCAGACTAGGTCCTTGTCACGATCAGAGACAAAACTAATATGAGGAGCCCCTTTCTTTTCCTTCCATTCACAGGCATTGATCGGGATCCTATCCCTTACAAGGTACCCTAAGTGGGCCACAAACTTCCTTGCATGTGGTCCAAGTGGCTTGCCTATATTCTCCTTGAAATCCGAGATAAGGAACCGACCCTCCAACGGCTTCTTCGGGCCTCGTACAATTCTGCTCTTCCCCATGGTTGTCGTCGAGCCAGAGGGCTACATATGTACAAACACAAATATTTAAAAAAACTACTTATACAATAAAGGAAATTATTTTGAATTCCATGTATATATACATAAGAGATTGTATATATACCTCGCCAGCATTGTCTTGCATGATATTTTCTTCCTCTTCATACAAGTCAGGGTTAAGGTACTAACTACCGTCATCGAAGCCGTCAAGGTTCTCATCGGCTCCGTCATATTGTACTTCATTGCCATCGTTGATTATGTCCATCATGGCATCGTCCATGTTGTCGTCTCTCGGGTCATCCATTTCTGCAAATATATGTGTAGGACGTTACAACTAAATCCTCCTAAACCCTAAGGATTCCCAATCAGAAAGCATGAACCCTAAGGATTTCCAGCATTGTTAAAAGGTAGTATTAAATATCTAGGAAACATATCATATCAGATGCATAGTTATTTTTTTCGTAGATATATAAAACTATATCATTACACTTGTATCGAGGTTCTTGAACTAGATGATACGTCATACTTCCCTCTCATCTAGATCTTTATAAGAATTAATTAAGTTGTTAAAACAATATATAAATATTTAGAGAATACACATTATAAATATTTAGAGAATACACAATATATAAATATTTAGAGAATACACATTATAAGTTGTTAAACAATATATAAAACATGAATTCGATCACTTTCCCAGGTTCAAGTAAATTGCAGTAGCTGGCGAGGGGAACAAAATTAAGATGATCTTCTACTCTTTCAAAGGATGAAAGGGATGTAAAATCACCGTCGAGCTCCTGGGGTGGAGACAGCGGAGAGGGTGGGGAGCCGGCGGGTCTCTAGTGGCGGCGACGAAGACCTGAGCGGCACGGTGGCGGTTCCTTGGAAGTCGTTGGTGGCGGCGGTTCCTCGGAGGTTGTCCGGTGGTGGCGGTTTTTTGGAGGTCGCACTGTTGCGTGCAGGTCGATGGTGACGGCGGTTCCTCGGAGGTCGTGTCGTCGCAGGCGGCGGTAGTGGCTTGGCGACGTTGGAGGGCGGGGGCGAGGGCAGGGGCGAGGTCGGAGGGCGGGCAAGCGGCGAAGGGGCGCGGGGCTGAGGCCACCGAGTGGGCGCGCGCGCTCTAGAACGGCGGGCGGGTGGCCGGCACTGAGGCGCAAGGTGGAGGTGTAGGAGGAGCGCGGTGGAGTGAGAGAGATCAGAGGAGGAAGAAGGGAAAAGGGCAGCAGTTATATGCTGGTGGCACCTTTAGTCCCGGGTGGCTCTACGGCCCGGGACCAAAGGACCTTTAGTCCCGGTTGGTATTGAGCACCGGGACTAAAGGTCCTTTGGTCCCGGGTCGTCGAGCCACCTGGGACTAAAGGTGGGCCGATCACATCATGTTTTTGGCAGGCCGCGAAAATGCAGCCCACCTTTAGTCCCGGTGCTAGCCATAGACCGGGACTAAATGGTGGGCTGCAGTTTCACTTCCCGCGTGTTTGCCCCACCTTGTTTTTGTTGAATCTTTTTTTGTTTTCCTTTTATAAAAATGCTGAGTCTTGTTAAATTCACAGTAAATTGAATATTTGTGATAATGTTTTTTTGAAAAAATATGGCTTTTCTTTTTGCTTTATCGTACACATGGAAAATATGTAACCTAAATTATTTTGTTTTTTCTTTGTAAATATTGAACGTAATGTAACTAATAATCAATATTTCATTAATGCAAAAATATAGTGTTCAATTAATTTCACTAAAACTATTGGTTTTAGACAGGAAATTTGTTTTCACATCATTTTAACGTAAATCTTTTGGTGATCCATCGGTCATTTGTCCAAATACACGACAAAGAAATCCGCCATCAAATAGAAATTTAATTTGAACTTACAAAATATGAAAACAACAAACATTATGTAGATAATTGTACATCTTGATGAGCTCTAGCACCTTTGTATTCAAACATTTTTCATCTGAGGTCATTTAGTGTCTCATTTAACAAAGTTTGACCAAGTCAAATTTTGAATTTTCAAAAAATGACACTTTCACACTAGTTTTTGAAACTCTAAATGGTTTCAAATTGAAAAGTCATGAATACCAAGTTTGTTAAACTCATCAAGATCTCCATTTGTTGTTTTGGTCAACTTTTCATTCGAGAAAGTTTGAATGATTCAAATTTTGGATTTTTAAATTTTGACAGCTCCAAACTAGTTTTCGAAACCCTAGATGGTCTCAACTAGAAAAGTCATGAATACCAAGTTTGATCAACTCATCAAGATCTACATTTGTTATATAGGTAATTTTTGCATTTGAGGACTAGACATGCTTCACTGAGGTACGATAAAAACAAGAACATGATAGAACATCTGATAGTTACAATTATATTACATAAAATGTCTAATACATCACTAGTTATATCAAGCGGGCACAGTGGTGAACTTCTTCTTGACGTATGCCCCTTGGTTATGATCATGCCGTAACCATGGAGTGTCCTCAGCATTGAGCAGGATGCTTGGATCTATGGTCACACTGAAGGGTGGGATTCGTTCATCCTTTTCATAATCTTCTGACATGTCTGACTTGTCCTCAATTTCCACGATGTTTCTTTTTCCTGTAAGAACTATGTGGCGCTTTGGCTCGTTGGTTGATTTGTCGTTGTTTTTCCCTCTCTTGGGTTTTGTAGACATGTCTTTCACGTAGAACACCTGATTCACCTCAGCAGTAAGGACGAATGGATCGTCTTTGTACCAAGTATTGTTGAGGTCCACTGTTGTCATTCCATACTCCTTGTCGACTTTTACCCCGCCTCCAGTCCCCTTCACCCACTGGCACTGGAACAAAGGAACTTTAAAATTAGGGTCTGTGGCATAGTCTAGTTCCCATATCTCCTCTATGCGGCCATAATATGCATGCTTATTCCCATTAGGGTCTGTGGCATCTAAGCTGACACCACTGTTTTGGTTGGTGCTCCTTTTATCTTGGGCTATGGTGTAAAATGTATTTTTATTTATCTCGTACCCTTTGTACATGAGGATGTGCCACGATGGTTGCCTAGCCAACAAATACAGTTGTTCATCAATATTTTGGTCACGCTGACATTCTTTTTGCAACCAACCGCCGAATGTTTCCATGTGCTGACGCGTAATCCAAGCCTCATTCTTCCCTGGATTCTGGGATCGTAGGAACTCCTTGTGTACCTCGATATACGGCTCCACCACGGAGGAAGAAGAAAGAACTATTGTAGTGCACTTTATTGAAAGA
>CM039592.1:20177779-20250009 GCA_022457205.1 Saccharum spontaneum | reverse complement strand
AAACCGCCCGCTCCTAATCACACTTTTGCAAATCCTCCCTCCCACTCCCTCTGCGTCCCCTTAATCAACATCATATGACCCAGATTAGAAATTCATACGATTACACAGAGAGATTAGTTTGCACCAGATACGTTGCCTTCTTTCATTGCTTTCCTAGAGCGTATCATCCGATATAGTACGATATGGTATCAAATAGTCAAATTGTGCTGTGCCGCTCATCAGTTTGGCAGAGCTTCAACTAGCAAAAACAGGCTTTTATACTAGAGCAGATTCTCTGTGAAGCTGTTTTGGTGAAACGTTCAGTAACACAGCTCCTAGTTGTTGAAAAGTGTGAATTGTCTATTATGCCTTTTTTTTTCTTCTTTTTTTTCCTTTTCTACTTTTTTTCCTCTCCATATTTTATTCCCTCCCACGCGGCCACACCACCAGCCCACACAGCCCATCACCGCACGCATGGACCTTATCCTCTCGGCCTCTCCCACGCCTCCAACCACCACCGCACCAGCACGTGAGCCGCCGATGCGCTGCGCCGCTCGACGACGCCGATGCCGTGGAGGAGCCCCGCACCGGAGGCCAAGAAGAGCAGTCGCGAGATCCACGGCTCCTGACGCGCTGCTGTATTTTCTCGCTGGGCATCGCTGCTGATCCACAAGCAGGTGCGCCCCCAGGTGGCGGCCGGAGCTCCTCTTCCCAGCCCGCATCGCCATTGTGACGTTTCGCCGCTGCGCTGCGCCGGCCTTGCCTCGCCGGGGCAAATCGGGCACCTCTTGCTCGGCGGACCCACGGGATCGAGGAGGAGCCGGTCGAAGCTAACAGTCTCGGTGGCGGCGGCACACACGAGAGGGAGAGGAGGGCGAGCGCACCAGCATGGCGGTGGCCGTCCTAGCGCCTAAGCCGCCTCCTTCGCTGCCTACCAGGGCCTTTCCATCCTGCTCCCCCTCCCCCTCGCGGTTCGCCCCTGCCTGCATCTCCCCGCGGCATCCCCTGAGAAGATTGCTCCTCCGCCCCATTCCGTGCGCCTCGTCGCCGCCGTCCTCCTCCGTCTTGATGCCGGACCCGGGCCCGGGCCCGGACCCCGACCTCGAGCCTGAGCCTGCCCACGATAGAGACGGAGATGGAGCTCAAGACGAGGCGCCGGAGTCCAGGCCCCGCCGCATCGCCCTCTTCGTCGAGCCCTCGCCCTTCGCCTACGTCTCCGGCTACAAGAACCGCTTCCAGAACTTCATCAAGTACCTCCGGGAGATGGGCGACGAGGTGATTGTGGTCACTACGCATGAGGGCGTGCCTCAGGAATTCCACGGGGCCAAGCTAATTGGGTCATGGAGGTGAGCTTGCTAGCTTCCCCCTTCTAATTTTTACTATTGCTCTCTCTGTCGTCTCTGCTGCTGAATGCTGCCTGATACCACCAGTAATAACAATAATAAATAATGCCCTACCCTCTTTGATTTGATCCCAGCTTCCCTTGCCCCTGGTATCAGAAGGTTCCGCTCTCGCTAGCCCTCAGTCCTCGAATCATCGGAGAAGTTGCTAGATTCAAGCCTGACATTATTCACGCCTCTTCCCCTGGGATAATGGTCATTTCCACTACACTTACTCACTACTGTACTGTATCCCCTCCCCTCTTCATATTCTGCTAAAACTGTTTCTTTTCTTCTTGGCAGGTATTTGGCGCGCTTATCATAGCAAAGTTGCTCTGCGTCCCTCTGGTAATGTCATACCACACCCACGTTCCAATGTGAGTTTCTCCTTCCGAATGTATCTCAATTGTCAGACAACTGATTCAGATTTATTCACCGCTCTCCACTGCCAGTTGCTTGGCATACTGCTGCTCTCACATCCACATACTGCTTTTCACCAGCATACATGTAGCACTTCTGCTGTTCTGCACAAGAAATGGGCAAAAGAAATTGTCTTATTGCCTTTACTCATTGTCGAACCGCAAATTTCAAAAGTGAAAAGAAAAACAAGACCTGTGAGTATTTCTTGTATTTCATAACCGAGACAATTTGAATGTTCACTTCACCAAGAGGATGGCAACTGGAACAAAACATAGTCGTCTTCTCTTAGCTTGGCTGAATGCTTAAAACCACCTCAACCTAATCAGAGGGTCCTTAAAAATCTTTGTTCGGACTTGTCAGCATTCTGTAGAGGACTCTTATTTGAATCATATCCTATATCATCATACTTTTTACCTGCACGGCTGCATGGACAACTGATCCTTTTGATTATGGCAGTTATATACCCAGATATACATTCAGCTGGCTTGTCAAGCCCATGTGGCTAATTATAAGTAAGTTTTGAATCACCTATCGCAGGAATACATTTCTTTTGCGTGATTAAGTGACTGATATGTTTCCCACTTGATATAGAATTCTTGCACCGAGCTGCGGACCTCACACTGGTACCATCTGTTGCTATCGGCAGGGATCTTCAAGCTGCCCGTGTTACAGCAGGTTTACTTAACTAATCTATCTGTAGTTTCTTTTTCTTGTTAATTGTACCATCTCTCAAACGTGCATGTTTCCAGCCAATAAAATACGCCTTTGGAACAAGGGTGTTGACTCAGAAAGCTTTCATCCTCGTTTTCGCAATATGGAAATGCGTTCAAGGCTAACGTAAGTATATTCTTCTTCCCCTCGCACAGTTTTGTATTTGTCCATTTCAATGTCTGAGTGTGGTTACGGTGATGAGCAAATATTTTCTTAGATACACATGCCTAACTGTGGTGCTAATGTGTTCTGGTTTTCGTTGGAGCAGAAATGGTGAACCAGAAAAGCCACTTATATTTTATGTTGGGCGCTTAGGAGTTGAGAAAAGCTTGGATTTTCTTAAGAGGTGAACCCTTTATGTGCCTGGTATTTTGAATGCTATGGACTATGGTATGTACAAAGTTGATGCTGGATTGTAGGTTTGTTATTTTGCAGAGTCATGGACCGACTTCCAGGAGCAAGGATCGCATTTATTGGAGATGGCCCATTCAGGTCAGCATTGTTATCCCTGGCCCTTATGCTTTAGTATTGAACCAAGAAGTGAATTAGTTTCCTTGTAGATTAGTGTGTGAAGATTTGAAACAGGGGGAATGTGATTCTGTCTTTCTGTGCAGGGCTGAGCTTGAGCAGATGTTTTCAGGTATGCCGGCAGTGTTCACGGGCACGTTGCAAGGGGAAGAGTTATCACAGGCCTATGCCAGCGGGGATGTGTTTGTGATGCCTTCCGAGTCAGAGACGCTGGGTTTTGTTGTGCTGGAGGCCATGTCATCGGGAGTTCCGGTAGTGGGGGCTCGCGCTGGAGGAATACCTGATATCATACCTGAGGATCAGGAGGGGAAGACCAGCTTTCTGTACACACCAGGGGATGTGGATGACTGTGTTGGCAAGATCGAGCAGCTCCTTTCGAGCGAGGAGCTGAGGGATGCCATGGGGAGGGCTGCCAGGAAAGAGATGGAGAAGTTTGACTGGCGAGCAGCGACGAGGAAGATCCGGAACGAGCAGTACAGTGCTGCGATCTGGTTCTGGCGCAAGAAGAGGGTGCAGCTGCTGCGACCCTTCCAGTGGATGCTGCGGCTGCTGAGGCTGACAACGCCTGGGGCTGCCAATGTCGATGCCGTAGCGAAGCAATCATGAATCGTACAAGGAGGTTATTATGGTTGATGGTCCCTTTTTTCCCTTTCCTTGTATAAAATGGGCGAAGGACGCCGTGGCAGATGATTGATATGTTTCAGGATTTGAGGGGAGGAAGCTCAAGCTTAAGCATTCTGATTCACTAAAGAATATAATGAACAGTTTAGGATTGTTAGATTGTAAATCGTCCGCGTCTATATAATGTTCTGGGCTTGCTACACTATGTAGTACAGTGTTGATTCTTTAGTAGGAAATTGGTCTGCAGTTGACAATGATGATAATATATCTTGAATAACTAGATAAATGCTCGTGCGTTGCAACAGAATAAAATGACACGTGTTGTACTGTTACCAAAATATTTTCTCTTTTGACTTATGCGATCAACACTTTTTTAGCTTATGTGAGATCACAGTCTTGTTTCCTTTCAGCACTCTGTGATCAATGATACTAGCCCTGTTTATCCGGCTTATAATCTGTTTTTTTCAGCTTGTTTTTTCAGCCAGAACAATATTTTTCTCTCACAATTCAGTCAACAGTATTTTTTAGTCGGCTTATCAGCACAGCCGAACGGGACCACTGTCTTCCTGAGGCCAATTTTTCAGTGAAATAATAAAAATGGATACGTCAAGCGTTTCTGTGCACATGCATCGCTACGAGGAAAACAAAATATAATCATGATTCTTTATCATAGCAAATATTTTGTTTGGACATGAGACACTTTGCCTTCAACATTAGTTACAATTGGTTTTCAGACAGGGACTGTGTACTGGGCAATTCAGGCGCCTACCACCTAATTTCCCAAAGGATTTGAGTAACAAATAGTGCAACTTCATCGTCTTTCTCTTGCCCTCAGCATTCATCCCTCATCCCTACCCTGTTGCTGGTCTGCTTCAAGGTGCTAGTGTGCCACCAGCAACAACCTCCTCAAAGCCACCTCTCACCTCGTGTACCTCCATTGGTGTCCCAGCCCTGATCCAGCCACTGAGAAGAAATCCAGCAGACCTGAAAGAGACTGAACCCTCTACATTTAGTGAGATTCGTTTTTTAGCTAACTAAAACAACTAAAACAATAGAAACTCAACTGAGATAACTTGGGTTTTGCCAGTGAAATATCAGGACCATGTGACTCTTAGGCTTCAGGAAGAATCGCACAATTGGCTTCAGCCCAATGGTCCATAAGAAGACATAAAAGAACAGAATCTGACAAAATGTCAAACAGCAATGCTCATCAGTAAATAGCCTGTTCGTTTCGCTAGTTTATTGTGGCTGAAAGTACTGTTCGCTGGTTTGTTGTGAGAGAAAAACATTGCTGGATGGCTGCTGATTCCGCTGAATAGCTCAAACGAACAGGGTGAAAGGAGGCTAGATTGAAGTTAGAACAAATCAATAGGAGCAGTCATCCATAACTGATTCTTTTTTATCAAAGAATGAAATGTCCTAGCTAGCAGAACAAACTAATTATTTAATGAATTGAGAAACAGATATAATAGGTTCAAACACTCATGGTTAGATACTGCTCTCCAATTAAAGATCAGACTGTAGAATAACAGAGATGAGGGGAACACCACACACCCAACGTGGGGGGGTGAGCTTGATATATATAGCCGATACATGGCAGGTTACATAGCCAATACATGGCAGGTTACATGCAATACATGACAGGTGCTAATCATACTAAATATAGACTTGCCTAATATATACTTTCCTAATGTATATATCTATCAGCCGCCCTCAGTCGAAGCGTCAGGATTCCGGATGCATAGACTAGACCGAAAATCCTCAAATAGCTGAATCGGCAGCCCCTTTGTCATGATATCAGCGAACTGATACTTGGACGGCACATGGAGAACGCGAACCTCGCCGAGAGCCACCTTCTCACGGACGAAATGGATGTCGATCTCAATGTGCTTGGTACGGCGGTGGTGGACCGGGTTGGCTGTCATATAGACAGCGCTGACGTTGTCACAGTAGACAACTGTGGCGCCCTTCAATGGAACGTGAAGTTCCTGAAGAAGCTGGCGAAGCCAACAGCACTCTGCGACCACATGAGCAACAGCCCGGTACTCGGCCTCCGCGCTGGACCGGGACACCGTGGTTTGTCGTTTGGACGACCAGGACACCAAGCTGTTGCCGAGGAAGACGCAGAAGCCTGAAGTGGAGCGGCGAGAGTCGGGGCACCCTGCCCAGTCAGCGTCGGAGTATGCAATCAACTTGTCGATAGGCCCAGTGCCGATGTGGAGGCCAGCCGACAATGTGCCCTTCACATACCGAAGTATGCGCTTGATCAGCGTAAGGTGAGCTTCGCGCGGATCATGCATGAAGAGGCACACTTGCTGCACAGCGTACGCCAGGTCGGGGCGAGTGAGCGTCAAGTACTGAAGGGAGCCGGCGAGACTCCGGTATGTGGCGGGGTCGGCGACGGGAGCGCCCTCCGTGGCAGAGAGCTTGGCATGAGAGTCGACAGGCGTGGATGTCGAGTGACACTCAGCCATGCCCGCCTTCTGAAGAAGATCCACCGCGTACTGCCTTTGGCTGAGGAAGAGCCCGTCGGAGGAGCGAGTGACGGAGATCCCCAGGAAGTGATGGAGCTCCCCAAGGTCCGTCATGGCGAATTCAGAGTGAAGGCGATCGATGATGCGGCGGAGCAGAGCATCCGAGGAAGCCGTGAGGACGATGTCGTCGACGTACAACAGCAAGTAGGCACTGGCGCCGCCCTCAGTGTAGACGAAGAGGGAGGTGTCGGTGGCAGAAGCGACGAAGCCGAGCTGTCGAACGTACGTGGCGAAGCGCTGGTGCCACGCCCGCGGGGCCTGCTTGAGGCCGTAGAGGGAGCGCTGAAGAAGACAGACGGCGTCGGGACGCGCCGGGTCGACGAAGCCGGGGGGCTGCTGACAGTAGACCGTCTCGTGCAGGTGACCGTGAAGAAAGGCATTCTTCACGTCCAGCTGGTGGATGGGCCACTGACGAGAGGCGGCGATCCTGAGGACGACCCGAATGGTGGCAGGCTTGACGACGGGGCTGAACGTCTCGTCGTAGTCGATGCCGTGGCGCTGGGTGAAGCCGCGAACGACCCAGCGAGCCTTGTGACGAGCTAGGGTGCCATCGGAGTGGAACTTGTGCCGGAAGATCCACTTGCCGGTTACCATGTTGGCACCTGGGGGCCGGGAAACGAGTCGCCACGTATCGTTGTCGACGAGAGCCTTGTACTCCTCAGCCATGGCCGCACGCCACTGGGGGTCAGCAAGGGCCCCTCTATAGTCGCGGGGAATGGGTGAGGCAGTGGAGGCGGCGGCGACATGAGCCGACGGTGGGAAGCCGTAACGATCAACAAGCTTGAGCGAGCCTGTCTGGAGGCGCGTCACAGGTCGGCTCGAGGTAGGAGGCGGCGGGGGAGGCGGAGGTGCCGCCACAACTGGAGCAGGAGCCGGCTGTTCTGGAACAGCGGGCGCCGGCGAGGGCACCTCCACTGCTGGTGCAGACAGTGGTGCAGGAGCCGGCTCAGCAACCGGTGCGGGAGCACCAGCACGCCGCCGAACGTAGACTCGTAGAGGTGGACTGGTCGGAGCAGGAGCAGCCGCGCCAGGAGTAAGGACCGGGCCAATCTGTAGGATGGCGGGGTCCTCAGCGAGCTCCTCTAGTTGGGCTCGGCGTGACGGCTGCGCAGCAGCGACCGGCGACGGAGCTACCGCAGGAGGCACCATGGTGGCAGTGTGGTGCACCGGCGCGGCAGGACCTGTAAAGAGAAAATCCAAAGAGCTTGGGGGCTCACTGGTGGGGTCAGTGCTGAACGGAAAGTGAGTCTCGTCGAAGACAACATGACGGGAGATGATAATCCATCGAGTTGTGAGGTCGAGACACCGATAACCCTTGTGAGAGGAGGGGTAGCCGAGAAAGACACAAGCTGTGGAGCGAGGGGCCAGCTTGTGTTTGGAAGTGGCGGTGAGGTTGGGATAGCAGAGGCAACCGAATACACGAAGAATAGTGTAGTCGGGGGCTGGTTGAAGAGTTGCTCATAGGGGACTTTATGCTGAATGGCTGAGCAGGGGCGCCTGTTGAGGAGATATGTGGCTGTAGCTAGCGCCTCTGCCCAATATTTGGGTGGCATGTGGGCGTGGATGAGCAGCGTGCGACATATGTTGTTCAGAGAACGGATGATACGTTCAGCCTTGCCGTTTTGAGGGGAGGTGTAAGGGCAGGAGAGGCGTAAGTGAATGCCGCTAGATGCGAAGAAGGTGGCGAGGGCATTGTTGACGAATTCAGTGCCATTGTCGGCCTGAACAGCCTTGACAGGAAGATGGAACTGTGTGTGGACGAAGGCGCAGAACTGAGTGATGTGAGTAGCTACCTCGGACTTGTGGACTAGGGGAAAGGTCCAGCAAAAGTGTGTGAAGTCATCGAGGATGACAAGGTAGTACTGTGCACCAGAAATACTAGCGACCGGGGATGTCCAAACATCACAGTGTATAAGTTCAAACGGTAAAGAGGAAACTGAACTGGAATTTCCAAAAGGCAGCCGCACATGCTTGCCAAGTTGACATGAGTGGCATAGAGTAGGAGCTGATTTATTACATGAAATGGAATTATTTTATCTAAGCAAATGGAGGGCAGCAGCTCCTGGATGACCAAGACGATGATGCCATAGGTCGGTGGAGGTGGCGAGGTTGGCTTGTGGCGTGGCAGGGACGGTGTAGAGGCCGTCGGAGCTATTGGAGCGAAGAATCACGCGTCTGGTCTGCAGGTCCTTAACAGAAAAACCAAATGCGTCAAATTCGATAGTGCAATGGTTGTCACGAGTGAATTGGCGAACTGAAAGTAAGTTGCGCACTAGAGAGGGGACAACTAGAACATTGCGAAGCGAAAAGGGAGACGCGTGGCCTGGTAATGTGGAGCTGCCGGAGCAAGAGACAGGAAGATGATGACCATGTAGAATAACAGAGATGAGGGGAACACCACACACCCAACGTGGGGGGGTGAGCTTGATATATATAGCCAATACATGGCAGGTTACATAGCCAATACATGGCAGGTTACATGCAATACATGACAGGTGCTAATCATACTAAATATAGACTTGCCTAATATATACTTTCCTAATGTATATATCTATCACAGACAAACAGTCACAGCCAGGTAACGGTTGTTATAAAAGAAATTGGATTACCCTGACAAACTAAGACAATATACTGGGAGAGGTATTTACATGTTCACTCAAAGACAACAGAACCAAACTTCTAATCTAAATCTTAATTTCAAAGATATAATTTTATTAATGAATAGATTTTGGCTCGGTATGTTCGGTCAATCAGCATGTAATAATAATCTAGGTCCTCACATGTTTCATTTGGATCACTTATGAGGCATTCACGTTGTTTACTATAATAAATTGATCAGACTTTCTAGAGAATGATTCACAATGCAACAACAATATAGAACTAAGGCAGCAAGCACTGAAGAGATAAGGAAACAAACGTGCAAAGATTATTCAGGCCAAGAATGAAGAACTAACTGGAGAAAGATCACATTTTCAGAATTTCAAAGAATAATCTAGGAACAAAAATGGTATCCAATATAGTAATCAGTAAGGTGCAATAATCTAGGAAAAAAAATTGTTAAAGATCTGAGAACTCCAAATTTCCAAGGATGTTAGGATGGCAAATTTTATTTCATGCTTGCTTCTAAAATTTGTCTACACAGTCTAGGAAACCAGCAAAGTCATCTCTTGAAAGGCATGGAGCCATGGACAGAAAAAGAGATGAAGTTGTACCTTGATAGCTGTCTAGGTGAACAATTCATATGAATTTCACCAAGCTGTCAGGTTCCTTCAAAATGTTTTCAATTTTTCGCAGACAAGGAACCAATATATAAGAAAATATAAGATGTACTTGAACCTGTATCTATTATTATGTCTATAATGGATAGTCAGTTCTTGTACTCCCTGCGAAAGAATATATGTGGTAAACTCAAAATTGAGGAAATAATATTAAGAATGCAGGTATCAAGTTGTTATGTCGGGCTCAGCGCTAGGCCCGTTAGTGGGCGCTAGGCCCGTTAGTGGGCTGATTATCTATTTATATATTTCCTTAAAATAGTTTAGTTATTTCCCTAAATTAGGATCTGAATAGGCTATATATTTGTAACGTTGGTTGAGAAATAATTAAGCAAGAGCAATCTATTATTGCTCGGCTTCCCTTAGGGAGCCGGGAGTTTCCAAACCCTAGCCGCCACCCTCCCTAATCGCGCGAACAGTGAACATCGCGTGAACAGTAAATGCGACACTGTAGCACCGCCACGGCGCCAATCCGCTCTTCTCCCTCGTGCCTCGCCGCTGGCTCCTCGCCGCCGATCAGCCTTCAAGCCTCGTCCTCCGATCGTCCATTCGTACAACCTCCGATCGGTACGTGGCAGGGAGCAGCAGCATATCAACCTTACCGGCATGGCTCACGGGCGAGTCGCTGCCGGTCTACTCCTCCCCGCCGGCGCGTACAGCCATTCCGCCGGCGCCCCACATCACCGCGGGTTTTGGCCATGGGGGCGTTCCTGCGTCGGGCACCCTCTACGGCGGCGTCGACGGCCCCCTTTTCCACGGCTCCAGTTTATGGCCGCACCCGGTGCCCAGCACAGCGCCATCGGCAGCCGCTCCAGTGCCTTTCGGCGCGGCTGCCGCCCCCGCGGCGTTCGGCGCAGCTGCTGCCCCCGCGGCTTTCGGCGCGGCGGAATTTCAGCCGAAGAGTTACAAGTTGGACTTCACCACGTATGACGGCTCCGTTGATCCGCTGAACTGGCTTACACATTGTGAGCAATTTTTCTGGGGCCAGCGCACCCCGGTGGAGCAACGGACGTGGATGGCCTCGTACCACCTCACTGGCGTCGCTCAGACGTGGTACTACGCCCTCTTGCTGGACGAGGGCATGCCTTCCTGGGAGCGCTTCAAGGAGTTGTGCCGCCTTCGCTTCGGCCCACCCATCTACGGCTCGCGGTTGGCTGAGCTGGGCCGGCTGCCATTCCTCTCCACGGTACAGGAGTTCGCGGACCGTTTCCAGGCGATTCTCGCGCACTCCCGGGACATCTCCACGCGCCAGAAGGCGGAGCTCTTCGTCGGCGGTCTCCCGGAACACATTCGGGTGGACGTCGCGATGCGCGCCCCGCCCGACCTCCAGTCGGCGATGTTCCTGGCCCGCGCCTTTGAGAGCCGCGCCACGGCTACGGCAGCACTGCAGCCAGCTGCAGACTCGTTCGTGGCGCCTTCCCTTCCACGTCCGGGTCTGCCGACGCCGCGCCACCCGGTTGCGGGTCCCTCGGTGACTACTGGCGCTACACTGGCTGTTCCCACGCCCCTACCCGCTCCAGCTCCCTCGTTTCGTCGTCTCACACCGGAGGAGCTGTTGGAGCGCCGTCGTCAAGGGCTTTGTTACAATTGTGATGAGCCCTACGTCCGCGGCCATCAGTGTAAGCGACTGTTCTACTTGGAGTCGGCTGACTTCCTCGACGACGACGTACCAGCTGCGGTGGCGACTGATGCAGTGTTCCAGCATGAGCCCGGTGTTGGTTGACAATGCTTCTACCAGGTTTCAGCTCGAGGACGAGCTGTTTCTCCAGGCGGGGAGAGATGTTATGTCGGGCTCAGCGCTAGGCCCGTTAGTGGGCGCTAGGCCCGTTAGTGGGCTGATTATCTATTTATATATTTCCTTAAAATAGTTTAGTTATTTCCCTAAATTAGGATCTGAATAGGCTATATATTTGTAACGTTGGTTGAGAAATAATTAAGCAAGAGCAATCTATTATTGCTCGGCTTCCCTTAGGGAGCCGGGAGTTTCCAAACCCTAGCCGCCACCCTCCCTAATCGCGCGAACAGTGAACATCGCATGAACAGTAAACACGACACTGTAGCACCGCCACGGCGCCAATCCGCTCTTCTCCCTCGTGCCTCGCCGCTGGCTCCTCGCCGCCGATCAGCCTTCAAGCCTCGTCCTCCGATCGTCCATTCGTACAACCTCCGATCGGTACGTGGCAGGGAGCAGCAGCATATCACAAGTACATACTCCAAGATGATAAACAAATTAAACTGGACGATATGGTACTCAAATCTAACTTCTTGGTCCATTGTTCTCTGTGGCATATAAACATAAAAGACACATAATTCAGAAAAAAAGATACGTGGCATATGATCATGGATGTAGATATACCTGTCTTGATTTCCACTTGTAATTCCTGAGTCTTTACCTGTAGTAAAAATTAATTCTTAGGCTAGAACCATAAAAAGACGGAGCAAAGAGCAGGGATACTACAAGGTTGCAGGGCACTAACTAATAAGGTATTGTGCTCCTCTGTACTACTGAAAATCAGAATAGCATCATCATCATTGCTGAAAAATTTAGCACGTGCTCAAGCTGCTTTAGATAACCAGACCATGGATGTTACGTGTCTTGATTTCCACTTGTAATTCCTGAGTCTCTACCTGCAGTAAAAATTAATGCTTAGGCCAGAACCATAAAAAGATGGAGCAAAGAGCAGGAATACATGTTTTGCATTTAGTCAATCTAAGGTTATTCAGAAGTAAACTCAAAGTAATCAATGTAATTTATTTATAATTTTTAGTTAATCCTAGCATTCATAGGTTTCTCACATCTAATCAGGACTCAAGGTAAAGCCTTTTTGATGGAGTCTAAAGTTTAAACTGTTTGCTTACTCTTACATCTCCATTATCGAATACTCTCACAACTAATCAGGACATGTGCCTATACATGTGCTGTTTTCCAGAAACGGGTGTGCCATTAGAACAAGTTGAAGAATTAGTAGGCCTCCTGGTTCCTGATAATTCATGAGCATCAGCCATCAGCCAAGGTGCCTGCAGCCAGCTGATATACAAACGGCTTTCCCAAGCTGCTTACACCATTATAATAAGAACTCATTTTGGTTATTATATTGCACAAGAAACATTCAGAAAAGAGGGTTAAAGCAAAAGTCGAAAAGAAAAAGAAGAGAACCGCACTCCAAATGTAGAAAAGCCACGGTATGAGCAGCAGGGCCGGGACTCGTAAGGATAGCAATGGATTTGTAGCCGATAGGCATCACCCATCATCAGAATTTTTTTTACCCATGAAAAAACTCGAACACATGTAATGGCCATCTAATCAGGACTCTTACTGTCACATCTACAGGTTTTCAGAAAACTATTGACAAGATCCTAACATATGGGTATGTTAAGCCTCGGGATCTATGGTTCCGACCGAAGAGACCCCCCGACCAACCCTTCTAGGATCGCCTGAGGGCTATACCTATCGGGTACGCTCGCGCGCGCCCTCAGACTAAGGAACTTGCCCGAGCCTGAGCACGCCAAGGCCTCTGCTCAGGGCTCGGGGGCTGGCCCGAGCCTCTCGCTCCCAGTCAACAGGGAACCTGAGCCTGATCCTTGGCTCCTGCGTGGCCTACGACGCCAATTAAGGCCCGGGCACAAGAAGACACACCCCAAGCCATCGAGGCTCGGGGGCTCCTCGACGTAGCACTTTGGGCGCGGCCTTGCCGACCGCTCCCCCGACAAGGTCACGCATGGGGCGTGACACAAGAAGACAAGCTCTTCTTGGTCTCTGGGGGCTCGGGGCTTCGGGCCGTGCATCAGCCCCTCGAGCTGACCTCCTTCGTCACCAAAAAGACTCCAGAAGGTGCGCCTAGGGGAGGCTGGTCCAAGCTGACATAGCCTGACACTCAATGTGTCAGAACAGGCCAGCCGGACGACGCCCGAGGCTTCTTCGGCTCCATGACATTGCCATGGTCTATAGAGCGCCGCTGCAAGACCCTTCTAGACTCTGTCCCATGTAAACCGTAGGCTCAACCCTGCAAATCGCCATGTACCCGACCTATTTCGATATATAAGGGATAAGGTCGGATCCTAGAGGGGGAGGACGATCCCAGACAGATCATTCCATTCCTCATCGATCCGCTCCTGCTCGGCACCGAGAGCAGGGCAACCTAGAGAGGGGCACCGAGAGCTCTTCCACCACACCCGTTGTCTTCCTCCTCTCCGACGAGGGAAAGACTCCACCGGCGGCGAGGCAACCTCAGGATTAGCACCGAGCTAACCCCCTACCAAATCTCTCTTCCTCCTAGACACTCTGTTTTGACCCCCCCGATTTTGGGTGCTTTTGAGTATAAGGATCATCAGCTACAGGACGTAGGGCACCGATCGGCCTGAACTAGGATAAACCGTTGCGTCCTCCCTGTGATTCTTGTGTTCTTGAGTCCACCCGAGCCACCGGAGACACGTACTCTGACACCGATTCGAACAACAATGCTTGCCGCGGTTCTGACCCCACGACAACTGCAGTTGACAGAGGTAGCACTGAAGTACAGGGATCCCAAGCACTAAAAAGGTCTATAAAATTAGTTTTCCCATAACAGCCCTGATGTTAGCTTTTGAAGCCTGAACCACTGAATTGAGAGCAGTTTAATTTTTAAGGCACTATCATTAAACATTATCGACTACTAGAAGCTCCTAGCAACAGCAGTACTAACTTTTAAATGCATTAGTGATGCAACATTTGGGAGGAGAAAAGAGTTCTATGCTACTAGCCTATGTGAAAACGTTTGACTCCTCATTTGAGCTCTGCTTAAATTTGGTGTCTTTTAGATGAAGGAATCCTGTGAAATGTTAGTTGCATATTTTCAAACCTAACACTGTTTTTTTTAAAACTAACACTTTTGGCCGCGCCTATTGCCACGGCGCGGCGAAACAACACTAACGCGCCATGCATGGCGGCGCGGCAGCGGCGAGACGTGGCACTTCCCCGGGCCTTGGCCGCTGACGTGGCGGTGCTGCCGCGCCATAGATCTTGGCGTGGTAGTGCCATGCCATGGCCCACCGCGTGGCAGGCTCAGTTACATGCCCGCGACACGGTTTCCTCTTCCCTCTCTCCCTCCAGTCTTTCTTTCTCCCGTGCCCGCCCGATGCCGCCGCCAGTCGCTCGCCCGTGCCTCCCGCCGTGCACCGCCGTCGGCCCCTCCCTTGGCCGCCAGTCGCTCGCCCGCACCGCCGTCAGCCCCTACCTTGGCCGCTAGTCACTCGCCCGCGCCGCGCACCGCCAATCGCTCGCCCGCGCCGCGCGTCACCAATCGCTCGCCGTGCCCGTCGCCCGTCACCCGTGCCCGCCGCCATGCGCTGCCGTTGGCTCCTCCACCGCCGGCCGCGCCTCCCTACCTGCGCCCGCGCCGCCTCCCCTGGTGATAGGTAGGGATGAAAACGGATCGGATACGGACGGATATCACTGATATCGTATTTGTTTTCATATTTATGTTCGGATTCGGATTTGAATACGGATAGTATAAAAAATGTCGGATATGATATAATTGGATATCGACATCATAAATACGTGATTTAAATATTCGGATACGAATACGGTATCGGATGTTAAATATCCGGACTCGGATACGAACGGATTAAAACCCCTCTAAACGAATTCGGTCTCGAATACGGTCGAAAAATATCCGTACCGTTTTCATCCCTGGTGATAGGCTAGGGGTCATCCCCTTGGCCGCCCGCGCCACCGTCCTTGGTGGCCGGCTGTTTGGCCACCGTCGCCACCGGCGAGGACGCCGGCGACCCTCTCCGTCGCTGGGGCTGACCCCCAGGAGCTCTCCTTGTTGTTGCTAAGGTATTCCCCCCCTCCAAGACCCTCATTTTGGTGATTAAAATTTGAATCAATTGATTATTGTTAGTGATTTGGTATAGTTAAGTAGTTAGAATTTAGGGTATGGTTAGGTAGTTAGCCTTTAGATTTTTGTTAGTTAGGATTTTGGATTTAGGGTTTCGTTAGTAATTTAGGGTTTAGGTTTTTGTTTGTTAGGATTAGTGGTTTAGTGTATAGGCTATTGTTAGTTAGGACTTTAGGTTTAGGGATTTGTTAGGTAGTTAGGGTTTAGTTAATTTCTAGTAGTAATGGTAGTTAGTATAGACACTAGTTTTCATGTGTTGGTACTTAGTAGTGCATGATACGATGATTTCAATAACTTGATGAAGTTTCCTCAAATGCTTTTATAGATGGATTGTTGTGTCCGAGTTTTTTACAGAGGAAGTGTTAGGAAAGAAGATGGTATGTTTGAGGATATGGAAGAAGAATTGAAATGGTTTGATGAACGTCCTAGCTTCAACGACCTTTGTGTCTGTTTGAATGCAAAGTTTGGCGGTGATTTCACACTGAAGGGGAGGTTTAATAGTGGGAAGAGTAGGGCACACTATGTCCTGAAGCCCTTGTGCGACATTGCTCACTGGTCCCGCTACAATAGGGTGATCTAAGGTTCCAATGTGCCCATGTCTGAGGTGGTGGTGGAGAATGGGTACAGGATGCAAGATGTCTAGCACGAGCCGTCCATTGACGGTGTTGGAGGCAATGAACAAGAATTGGGGGTCGAAGGGGAAGCAACTCAGGGTAACATGGATTTGGACGGTTAGTTGACACAGGAACAGTTCATTCAACTCTAGTAGGTTGTATAAGCAATGACTTCGATGTGAACGAGTTCGAACGGGAAGATGAGGAGCAGGAGGAGGAGGACAGGATCGGTGATGTAGTTAGCAGTGATTCAGACGATTCGGATGATGAACAAGGAGGTAGACATGATATGCCAACACCGGTTGATGCCATGCCAGTACCGGTTCATGCTATGCCATTACCAGTATCAACTGAGGTACTTCATGCTATGCTGGCTCAGAGTAGACTAGTCACAGATTTGCCAGAGGATGATACCCCTATGATTCATGGGGTAGAATTAGCAAAGCACAGCAGTACGTTCCACCACCACCTTACACAGCGACAGAGCTTATGCAGCTGAGTTCGATGGATGTACCTTTCAGTGGAGTTTCGAACTATAGGGATCATCATGACGAATATGGCAGTTTGTGACACCGGTCTGCAGATGTGTAGAAAATCATTGTATGACCATGAGAATGAAATCCTTAGCAAGAGGATGATATTCAATCCAATGTCAGAGATGAAGTTGTTCCTTCAGAACTATGTTGTCTATCACCATAGGCCGTACACCGTCACTCATTTGGATTAGGAGTTGAGGTACCACGTCATATGCAAAAATGGTTGTATGTGGAGGTTAAATGCATAAAAGAGACAAAGTGATTACAAGTGGAGGAAAAGTAAAGTGGTCCAACCCCACACTTTCCTATCAAATAAGGGGAAGGAAAACCATCAACAGCTCACTGCACGTTACCTTGCCCGTCATATATTGGGGCTCATTGATAACAATAATGACATTTCAGTGTCTTCCTTGCAAGAGTCCATATCCAGATTCGTTAAGTATGATGTGAAGTACGGAAAAGCTTGGAATGCTAAGCAAATTGCCCTAGCGATTCGTTGGGGTAGCTGGGAGGAAGCGTACAACAGGGTTCTCCGAATATTGTGTGCAATGCATTACTACAACCCTGGCTTAAAATGGTTTGTAGACACTGGAGGGATGTATTTTGAGAACCCGTTTAGGCATGTCTTGCATCTTGTGTTCTGGTCATTCGCGTAGATGGAACATGCATTCAAGTATTGTCGGCCAGTCGTACTTGTTGATGGCACTTTCCTGACCAGAAGGTACAGGCTGCTGCTGTTGATCCAGAGGACTAGATATTACCCATGGATTTTGCCTTGGCAGAGGGAGAGAACAATGAATCATGGTCATGGTTCATGCGGCTTCTACGTGTACAAGTGCTTGACCCATCTCGCACTATATGTTTGATCTCGGATAGTCACCCAGGGATTCTTAATGTTGCAAGTAAACATATAGATGGGTTCTCGCCTCTAGTGCACAGATGGTGCATGCGACATTATGCCGCTAATTTCTAGCGACGTCAGAGAAAGAATGAGGTTTGTGATGAGGTAAAGGCTCTATGTTGTGTACGTACAGAACACCAGTTTAAGGAGACAAAGAGAGAACTAGACAAGATGCTAAACAAAGCGGCAAGGCCTGGTTAGAGGCGCAGATGGAACAAAAGGCTAAGTGGGCGTTAGCATATGATGAGGGCAGTTTTAGGTACGACATCATGACCACCAACTCATCAGAGTCTTTCAACCGTGTATTCAAAGGAGTTTGATTGTTGCCTGTGTCTGGAATTGTTGAGTTCTCCTTTCACAAGTGCAACGAATATTTTGTCAAGAGGTGGGAACTTGCGTAGAGGAATATAGCTGAGCATGTGCAATTTGGAAAGGCCAGAACAGAACATTTGAAGGAGGCCTAGGAATTGGCCAAGCAGCATATCGCCGAGCCGTATGGACCTCGCCAGCATGTCTTTAGTGTATGGGGGAAGGTGGCACAAACATGGGTGGCAAATGTTATGGTGGATGAAACTACCGAGTTGATCTTGACAAAGTAGAGTGTAGTTGCAACATCCCTCAGAACATGCATGCCCCTTGCTCTCACATGATCATGGCATGCAGGGTCCGCGGATATAACTTCGAGGGTCTGCCATATATGTCACCTTTGTATCTCCGTTCGAACACCCTTAATATTTGGGAGAGGAGCTTCGAGCCATACCTTGACCCGACACAATGGCCACCTTATCATGGTTATGACTACGTGCCAAATCTAGACCGAATGAAGGTAGGGAAGGGTAGGAGGATGAAGAATGACTCAAGGGGGACATGGACGCTATGAGAGGATACAACGAGGACATGTACGGAGGGAGAGACTTCAATGAGACCCGTGGTAGGAATCTTTGCTCCGTTTGCAAAGAACCTGGTCACAAGGCTAGTAGGCATAGAAGACGAGGGCAGCAGGTCCATACATAGAACTTGTTTTTTCCCTAGTAAAGTTGATTCATATGATTGTTAATGTTACTTTCAATATGTACATGTTCTTTCATATTTTTTCCATGTTGCATAGCATGTAGTTGAAATTTTGCAATGGTACTTATTGTTAATTTGAATATTGTATCATTCATAATGTTTGTTGTAACCCTTTGTTTGTCAATTTCAACTAGGATGGCCCGTCCTACGCAACACCCGTTGTACCCCATTCTTGAGGTGTCGTACGACGACAAGCACCGAGCTCACGTGTTGACCGACACCGACGCAGAGGTGGCCTTGCCTCCTTTGAGGCCACGCACACACAGGTACACACACCAGTGGGACAAGTGTTACGCGCCGTAGATACGGTGTGCTGGCTTTCTCGAGCTTGTCCAGGTTGTGAACACCAGTCTTCCGCCCCTTGACCCCGCACTTCTCATTGCAGCTATAGACGGGTGCGAGTCCATTCATTCTTTGTAAACATTCTTATAACAAAATTGAGGTAACTGACAGTCGTTCTATTTTCGTAATGCAACCTCACAGGTGGAGGCCTGAGACCCACATGTTCCACCTACCTTGCGGCGAGATGACCATCACCTTACAGGACGTGAAGGCTATCTTTGGCCTTCGGTTAGGGGGACTTCTAGTGACAGGTATAGTTGACAACGATCGATGGAGAGAGCTGGTGGCTCAGTTTTGTGGCTTTCTTCCACCGAATGACAATGATGCAAAAAAAATAAGTAAGCAATTGAACCCTATTTAATACTTGCATTGCTTTCATGAATCCATTGTGTTTCATTGTCTTTGGTGAATTTCAGGAAAACTTCTAGTGTTACGTCATCGTGGATCACAGAGCGCTTTGATAACTTGCACCCACAAGCTAATGAGGCCGAGATCGAGAGGTTCGCTAGAGTGTGGCTCTGGCACTTTCCTATTCTCCGACGCGTCCCGACGCGTCGGGCAACACCATCAGTTGGATTTTCCCTTGACATACTACAACAGTCATGGGAGAACATAGTGACATACAGCTAGGGCAGCGCGGTCTTGGCATGGACTTATCGACAGCTATGCGTTGCCTACTATCACACCTTAGGGTTTGCGAGCCCTGGTGGTTGCTCCTACCTACTCCTGGTTTGGTGTTGGGAAAGATGGCCCGTTGGGAGGCCCTTTCTTAATGGTTTTCCTATAAGTACTTCAATTTACTAGTTACTTTGAAGCTGTTACATATGATGAAATTATGATTGGCTAATTAATTGTCGTGTTTAATGCAGCATTGCAACGGGCAGGATACACTGCCTACCGCTCTGTATATCTGGAAGGAAGTAGAGTTAGTTAGAGGGAATGTAAGGCGCAAGTACAGAGAGTACACGGACTGCCTCGACGTCCTGACATAGCACCAGGTTATGCTCTCTTTGGTAACATACATGTGTCTTTATGGATGTGCACTATATCACAAGCTAACTCAATTATGAAATGTTTAGGTCACTTGGTGTCCTTGGGATGCTCCGGAGCTCCAGCACTACCTGAGTCCTGTCACTAGGGAAGAGTCCGATGAGTATCATTGCAATGTCCCTCTTATTTTCTTCCACGTGGTCGAGATCCACTTGCCCATCAGGGTTTGCAGGCAGTTCGGAAGAATTACAGGCTACCCACCGTCGCTTTACTCCACCAACCAAGAAATGCACGGGTGCATTATCGATTCATAACAAAGCTACAATTATGAGGTGTGTGTGTGGTAGAACTAACTATCGTTTTGTTGCAAGTTTGACCGCAGGAAGAGGTACAAAGTCAAGGATTGGCACGTGACGCACAACGCGTACATCTAGTTGTGGCATACCAGGGAGCAGAAACCGATCGATGCGGGTCCGCCACACCACCAGCACACCTTCGACGAGTACCTGCAGTGGCTTCACATATCTATGATGACACATATCAAACCCCCTACATTGAGGACGCAATTGACGAGGACTCAGAGGAAGATGTCATTGAAGATGTGTACGACATTGCCACTAGGGAGGAGACACAACCACAAAGAGCCCCGCAATAGATTTACGTGGTAAGATACTCGAATGCTACAATTTGTTATCCATTTGGCATTTAGTAAGTGTACTAAAACGGTCCAACCTCGTTTCTGTACCTAGGCCACACAATTATCAAGGTTGTCCAACGAAGCAGTGTTTCGACTTCATGAGTCTAGAGGGCAGGTCCCAGGCATTCTACAGGCTTTTGTGGACGTACGCATAAACTTTCCCATTATGAAAATGTTCGTTTAGTCTCAACGCGCTTGATGAATAATTTTTCTTCAACATCTGTTGATACAGAAAGTGAAGAAGAGTTGTAGGAAGCTAGCTCAAAAGTTGAGCTGCATGGATACTCCGTGGGAGAAACCCCACTACTCGGCGTGGTCGGGTGGCACGGCTTCGGCCTCTTTGAGGACACCAGCTGGTTCTTCTGAGCCGATGACAGGTGTGACTTTCGCTGTGTGTACACCACCCCACCATAGCGCTAGGAAGGGCCCTGCAGAAGAGGACAACGAGTACAACAAGGACGACGAAGATGACGACTACGCCCCGGGCTTCCACGTACACCACCACCCGCGGGACCCTTGGCAAGCGGATGAGATTGGCATATCTCAGCTAGGTGGGCCCCGCTTGGTACCCAAGGAGACGAGCACAAAGCTACATTTTTTGAATACCTAGCATGTATGAACTAACAATGCTAAAGATTGTAACTAATCTTGTCTGTCTTATACTTGCAGGGTCCTAGTGACGCGCAAGAGTTTCACCGATGGCTCCGCCAACGTGACCGCACGGACGTTGGGTACACTCCTAATGTGTTGCCTACAAATCCGAAGAGACCGAGGCGTCCGAGGCAACCGTTCACTCCTAGGACGTAGAGTCTAGGTTAGAATAATCCATGTTTTTTAAGTTTCCTAAATTGCAAAACTTGTTGTCTTGTCTCCTTACTTAACCTTGTGACAATCATGTAGGTATACCTTCAACAAGGCCTTCAGATGCTCAAGATCTTGAAGAATCATGTCAGCAAGATGTCCATCCTTCGTGCCATTGCCTTATTTTGGAGTAACCCAAACTATGTACTAGTTACACTTGTGGTTCAAGACCTCTGGACCAACTTGTAACCTTAACTAAGTCGTGAACTTAATGTATCAATGAACTTATGTATGCAATCATGTCGAACTTATGTCGAAGGAATCATGTCGAACTTATGTCAAATGAAGCTTATCATGTGCAAATCCATTGACTCTATGTATTCATAAATTTAATGTATCGATGAACTTGGTCCGCTAAGTTGCCTCATGTCCAAATCCATTTAAACTGCGTCAAGCTAGGCGCAGCTGCATCAACTATGTATCGACAAAGCGGTTCGAGGCTGTTGCTCGGCCAGGTTTTGCTGGAAAAGGCGTCCAGGTGTTGTCGCGCCGTGCCTGATGGCGCGTCAGCTTACCGTGCCGCCAGCCGTGGCGCGTCGGCCTTGCCGCTCTGTTGCCCGTGGTGCGTCGGCCTTGACGCGCCATCCTTCGTGGCGTGGCAGAAGCTGGTACATAGCCGCAGCAAATGAGAAACTACAAGTCATCGTTTCTTTCTAACAAAGAGTATATTCTATTAAAACAAAGCTTATACGACTTGGTGCGGTTTTCAAGAATATATTTTGACCAATATTTTCTCTTATATTATATAATTTGTAGGAACAAAAGTTTGATCATTAGAAATTATTCCTAAATACAAATATAAGTTAACTACTTTCATAATTCAAACTTTTGATATAATTAGGCTAATTATTAGTCAAACATAACAAAATTTGAATTTTCAAATACGTGCATGCCTTTTTTCCAGAGACGGAGGGAGTAGCTATGTAAGGTTCATCAAGAAACATCTTTACACCACATTTTTTTGTGGCGAATGACGATACAAGAGAACACAACGAAAGTTACATGGGTACAATGTTCGTTTGATCGGTACAATACATCAATAGTTCAAATGAAACACAAGACATCACAATGAAAGTTCTAATACAATACAACATTGTTCATTACTAAAGCATGGAAATCCTCAATCAGAAACATACTCACTAAGCAACTCGTTGTCCGAGTACCAATCCTCTACCACAACCTTGTTGCGGTGGCTAGGCTGACCTGCATTGCCCAGAGCTACCTGTCACATGTAGTAAGTGGCCTCCGCTTCATCTGCGGCCTAAGACAAGAACACGTCCTCCTCCACCTTGTACATGTGGCTAGGCTCATCTGCATTGCCTTGATCTGCCTGTCGCCTGTAGTAAGCGGCCTCTGCTTCATCTGCGGTCTGAGAAAGAATGCGTCCTCATCCTCCTCCGCCTGCAAGCCCGCCTCTGCTAGACCGATGAGCTCGCTCAGTCTGCCAGTGTCGTCCTCATCCTCCTCTGCCTGCAAGCCCACCTTAGCTAGAGTGATGAGCTCGCTCAACCTGGAGTGTCGTCCTCATCCTTGTCCCCCTCTTCGAACAACACAATCGCAGATTGAACGGTGCGACCAGCTCGCGTTCTGTGCTCATGTAACTTCTTTTCCTCAAATCTTGCACAGGCCACCTCTGCGGCATGGTCCTCGCTGCATCCAATCCCTTCATGTGTGAAATGCAATAAGTTAGCAACACGATTATATTACATTTAAAAGCGGGCAATGAAAATAATAAGGCTTCCAATGACTCAGTGGCATACAATGCAACAACACGGCCGTTCAAGACATGCATCTGTACTCTTTCCTCCTCCCTTGCCTCCTTCCTTGCCCTCTCCTCCTCTAACGCCCTCTGTCTCTCCAACCCCGATTTGTCAAGCCTAACACCGATCGGGCTATGAATACCGCATTGTCTAGCAAACTCACGCATCTTCTTTTTGTGCAGTTTAACGAATAGGTCAACGTACTGAGGTCCATATCCCCTCTTCCGTGCAATTACTTGCCTCCCCTTCAAGTCATTCAAGAACTTAGCTTGGCCATCATAAGCTTCCCACTTGCATTTCCTAGTGCTATATTCAAACAAAAAATTAGATCATAGCTCTTTGTGAAAGAAAAAAATATATGATTTCATGTTTTCCACAAAAATAACCAATCTCATCGTAGTCAACCATATGGCCACAATAATGGCCTATTCCAAGCTCCGAAGGGACTAGGCCGTAGTTGGCTTTAACACCACATTCGCACATGACAGGAGGTGCTTTGAAAATTACTCTTTCTTTCTTCTTTTTCTTTTCCTTTGGCGGCTCTTCCAGCCATTGATTCTTAGGACGATAGAGTCACTACTTGAAACGACACTTCATCATTGAAAACACCTAAAAAAGGTGACATTAGTACATGAACACATATAACTTAACATTTCAACAGATACACTTTCCACTTACTTCGTGCTTGTTCGGACATACAAACTCCAATGTATTCTCAGGGTTTATCACAGCTCGATCTCCGCATTCGCATAGAGGAGGTTCCTCGAGTTGTCTAACTGTGGCTAAGTGCTTCTCCTTAGCCGTCATTGGCGGGGGGTTAGGGGGAGGTGGAACCCACCGCTCAAAGTGCTCACGTGGATGTCTCTCTCTCCACCAATCGTCGAAAAGAAGGTACCTTGGGTCAAACTTGTCTGGACCGTCGATCCACTGAAAGAAAAAGCACCTTTCATGGGCCTACGCAACAAGATTCCAACAAAATATTAGTAACGTAATAACACAAATGAAGAAAAAAGATATAAGGAACGAATTACTTACATTAAAACGACTGTATGTGTAGAAGTAACGCGCAGCTGTGTCCGCATGTCTTGATTGAAACACGTCTGCCGGACAACCACAGTCACGGTTAGGGACAGGGAGGTCATGAGGGACGGGGGCATCTTTTCTAGACGCGTCGGGGTATAATTCTATAGGACAACCCCGTTTTCGCCACAACTGCTCCCGAAACATGTCTTCCATCTAATAAAGCGGTTGTAATTTAACATCAATCAAAACATCACTAATTAATGTAAAGGAGAACCATTTGCATTACAAACCCTAGCTACCATTCATAATCTTTGAATCCACCGTTCAAACGACAAATAAGAGCCTCATTACCGTGATGGAGGCCAAGGAGAAGCTCGGAGGGAATGGAAGGGAGGGAGCGAGGCGGGCAGGGAGGGTCGGGCGGCGGCAACCCTTGGGAGAGGCGGGAGGGGCCGGCGCAGTCGTCCTCCACCTTTGTTCGAAGTAAGGCAGAGGGGGGGGGGGAAAGGCTCACGGCGCGACACATAGTCGGCTCTGCCGCGTCGTGCAGCGTGACGCGGCACTGCCACACCAAGATCTGCGGTGCGGCAGTGCCTGCCATGTCAGCGGCTAGGGCCCGGGGTAGTGCCACGTCATCGCCGCTGCGTGGCGTTGTTTCGCCGCGCCATGGCAATAGGCGCGACCAAAAGTGTTAGTTTTGAAAAAAAACAGTGTTAGATTTGAAAATAGTTTAAAAATGTTAGAAATAAAAAAATCCCTCATGGTAGACCATATATGCTTGAGTTTGCTGCTGCAAATGACACTGTTTAGAACCTAACCTAACTGCTTGAGCTTGCTGACAATAAGAAGCAGCAAGAGTAGTGTACGGATTTTAAGTTGTATCATTGTCAGACATCAATACTCAGATTAGCTATTGGGAAACAGTGTCTAATTCCAAAAGACAGTTCAGAAAGCACGTATCGTCTAAATACGAGAGAAAACATAAGCAGAAGGTAGCCATGACAATTACAATATAGGATCTTGTGCATCTAAAAACACAATGGATTGTAAGTCAAGAAGACAATTCTTGTTTGCAAATGACAGGTTACTTAAGAGCTGCAGACTGCAAGTTTCTGCAACATACTGAATATTGAAATCCAGGAAAAAATACCAGTAAAAATGGTTACTTTAGCACAAATACTGAGATTAAGCTGACCATCGACAGAAATTAAAATTACTCTGAAAACCTACAAAAACCTTGATAGGGCATCAGCTGAGAGCACCTTTACTACCCCACGGTTGATCCAAATGATTGAACAGAAAGCATGACTAAATCTAACCTTTTTATGTCGCACAACTTGCAATTGCTTACTCGATTTACTGGAAATCAAAATCTATTCTCTACAACTTTGTTATTCAGCACAAAATAGTTTATTTTGGCTGTACCCTGAAACATTCTCCATCATGATTTCGAATTTTCTTAGCACTTTTACTCAGCCAAAACCAACGTTTAAAGACTATATAGAAAGTTCTGAAAGGCTAAAACCAGATAGATCTACTCTGCACAGAACTAAGAATTCAAGTTGAATTCGAGCAACCAGCAGATCGGAATTGTGCACTAAGAATTCAAGTTGAATTCGAGCAACCAGCAGATCGGAATTGTGCAGACGTTCTGCCAGGTGACTTACAAGCAAGGTGCGACGTGCGACGCGAACTGATCATAGATCAGTTGGTTGGTCCTTGTGGTGGAACCTGTCCACCTGGGTTCAAGTTCTCGACTTGGCATGGGTGCTTATATTTTCCTGGATTTATTTTAGAATTTAATGGCGCTATGCTTTCAGTATTAGGCGACGTCCCCGTCGACAGCGAGGCGCCTGCGGTGAATTCGTGAATCTCGAGATTTGTCGGCTCAGTCCTTCGGAGGTGCTCATAGGGGTAGGGTTTGCGTACGTGTGTTTATAGGGGTGGGTGTACATGCGTTGTGGGCGTCTACGTTGTACTGTGTAATTCTAAAAAAAAAGGTGCGACGTGCAACATGCGACAGGCTAGGGCAGACACGTAGTGCAATGGCGAGGATGACAAATTGAAATTGGAAGCCGGCGGTCGAGGGCTGGGGCAGTTGTGGCGCGTTGAGGTCGTCCTGTTGCCCCAGGCGGCAACGCTCGCGGTGGCGAGATGGGCGGTGACACTCGTCGACGTTTGCCGCAGCTCCTGCGGCAGCGGTTCCGTGATCGAGGGCAGGGGCAATCGTGGCACGTTGGCGTCTCCGGCGGCGTCCATCTTGGCGAGGTGCTGGTGCAGGCGCTGAGTGGTCTCCGATGGCAACCTCCACGTGCGTGAGGCCAGGGAGGGAGAGGAGGCGTTGGTGTCGGCGAGTGCGGAGATCGAGCGGAGGCACGAGCTAAAGCGCGGAGATGGAGCAGAGATGTCCTCCTGATTGGTCCCAGGATCTCGTGCGAGGGAGAGGAGATTTTTGGAGCCGGGTCCACAACTCATGGGTGGGGACGTGCGAAGCGCTGGTTGGGCATGCGAGGTGTGCAAGTCTTTGCATGCCGGGTGGACGATTCTCCTCCAAATGTTTTATGTTGTATATAGATATAGATATAGATATAGATATAGATATAGATAGATAGATAGATAGATAGATAGATAGATAGAGATAGAGATTCAGGCATGAATATAAATGGCTTTTAAAACATTAGTATAAATGGCTTTTAAAACATTAGCATAATTCAAAACAAATCTCATAATTAATGTATTTTAGTAGTATAAGCAAAAAAACATTGTGGGCTGAGACAATGTCGATGACCATACTTGGGATGCTATAATAATTTTTTGTAGGGAAGGGATGCTATAATAAATGCATATGCTGTGTTGTGCCGGTGTCCACGACTAATATCAAGGTTTTTTCTTGGCCGCTTCTTGTAGATATATGTTGAGCACTAGAAATATCCTCGAGCCCTAAAGAGAAAGAAAAGCAATTATGTGTCGATCATAGAGTCGTGTCACACCCACTCAGAGGATAGCACTCCACCTTTTCTTTAGTGTCAATTCAGTAGTACAATTTGTTGGCAACATAAAGATCCCAACTATAAAGCCGGTAAATCCATCGCTTGAACCAATACTCTTACAGGACGATATTTTTATCGAGATATTGAAAAGCTAATGCTTTATTCCACTAGTCTCTTTAGAGACCCTAGTATGGATGCTCTCGCAAGAGTCAAACTCTCAATTGCGGGTAGCTCACGGTCCTTCACCGCATGCAAGTGGGTCTCCATAAAGTCTCTACCAGATCACTCCCCACCATCTCCACTGGATAAGCTTTGGCCAAAATGCTAAGGGTGTCATGTCCCTTGTACGTCACCGGCGGCCACTCACAAACTCGGTTTGGAAGGCCTCGCAAGATTTGCAAGCCTGGAGGAGTAAGGGACTAGGTACGTATAAGCACCGATAGCAAGGACATATGCAAATCTCTTTAAACACAAACTAGAGTAAGCGTGAAAGCGGTCTCTAACTAGCCTAAGCACCAATCCTATGACTTTTGCTAATCGCCTTATCTTCTTTTAGACACATATGGTGGCTAGAGCATAAAGAAATGAGCCTCAACTCAACTATAGCTTCAGCAAGCTCTAACACACTCTAAATGGCCCACCAAGAGGGTATATACAGCCCCACAAGTACCAACTAGCCATTAGGGCAGGCCCAATGTGGAGAAGAAAAGTTGTTAGCCTAAAAAAAAGGCGACCGTGCCACCTCGCCAGAGAAATGGTGAACCTACAGATTTCTCAACACAAGCCAACATTCACATCTTGATAAGGGCCCCACCACTTTGCTCCTAGTAAAAAAGTTGATCTGGCCTTTTCCCTAACTTGCAGACTTTTTATGGTTCTTTATAGTTGTGGTTGAGTGCTTCCTTCACACAATGCAAGGCTTAGATGACAGCCTACAACTTTGTCAGATGAGGGTATCAACCTACAACTTTGTCAGATGAGGGTATCACATCTTTTGCAGGCTGCTCAGAGCCTCTGCGGACCCACCACACGCAGTGACATGAAACCTTGTATCTGACGTGGTAGGTGGGACTACTAGACAGAGTGGCGTGTTGGGGAGGCCCTTACGAGTTCGGGTTGCAAAAGCAAGGTGCACCGAATAGCCCCGATGATCACATCTGAGAATTTCGGTGCCCTCTACTGTGCAAACTAACCGCTATCGACCTTTGTATTTAACCTCTAGTTGGTCTGTCCGATGCCCCACAAGAGAGATCATGTGTTCAGTGGGAGTGCAATCTTCTCTAGACTGAAACTCACATCATCTGTTGCACCCACCAGAGAACTTTGATGCACTGTGATGCCCTTGAACGAGTAGCAAATTAGCAATGTTTTGCTTCCCTGCATCCAATGCTAGCACCAGAGAGCTCCGGTGTTCTCTATCTCCACCATCGTGCCACTGTCTCAAGAGGAGAGGGAAGGAGAAAAAAGGTCGGATGATAGCGCTCACGGTGCTACCCCTCCTCACGGCGCTACCCCTCCTCCATGCCAAGATCCATATGGCCAGTTCGATCGACACATGTCACCGTGGAAGCTTGAGTTATGCCATAGCATGTAGATGTAGCTCGACTCAACTGTCAGTTGTGCCATGCCCGATGGCGCAACCAAAAGAACGAGTTGTTAAAAATTTAGTTGCGGACGTGTTATTATTAAAATATTATCTTTTCAGGTTAAAAGTATCGAATTTAGACATTTAGTTGCTCGCTCCAACCCTAACAAGCCAAGTAGCTAACACCGTCCTCTGTCTCCTGCCTCTCCCTTCTTGCTCCCTCCTGTCCATGCTGAAGTCTGAGTTTCCTGTGTAAGTGGTAACCCCAGTGGCTGAGAGAAATTTGTAGAGCCTGGGCAAGTCTAAGGAAAGACTTCACGTACTCGCTCAGTCGCTCCTAAGCTGTAAAGTTTGCCGCCTAGATGCACCTGACCTACCGACGGCGAGCCAGGCCAGCTGCCTTGGGTAGCCAGGCAGTGGCTCGACCACCAGTTAACCCCTAACAACTTAGATATAAAAAGAAAAGAAATAACAAAATTTGGAGGTGTCACGGATATTGTACTGTCACCACAAAAATTTTAAGGTGCCCATGCGCCATGTACATGTACCATGTTTGCTCATACTCACTCAGAAACTATTGAGAAATCCGAAAACTTGGCTGTTCAAATGTAGTACATCAAAATAGACTTCTAAGCAAAGTATCAGGGAGGTAACAAGACACAAGGTGCCATAACCAAAATCCTTCTGAGTCTGGCATCTAACTAACAGCCTAATTGACATGGAAGATGATTCACATATGGAACTAGGATTCATATATTCAGATAGCTCATAACCCATGTACACGGATACTGAACCAATTGACACGGCCAAAGGAAATTCCATAGATACAAGTTAGCTATATTACACCTTTGATTTCTTCGTGTGGGCCTCAAACAGTCAAACCCCAGAATCTGCAGCACTCTCACTTTCTCCGGCTGGTTGAGGCCCAGAATCTGCAGCACTCTCACTTTCTCCGGCTGGTTGAGGAGCCACCTGACGCCCTTTAACCGGGCATGTCGACCCTCTAGCCTTGCTTGAGTAATTTTGCCTCAGGGTGTTCTCCATCACACCTACTGGTTGTTCAGGTGAGCATTCCGTTATCTCAGGTCCAAGAGATGTGGATTGGTATTTCAGTTGCCGCGTTGGGCTGCCAACATTACCCAAATCCCCTGAAGTAGTGCCTTCACAAAATAGACCTAGTTCGGGAGAAATGATCAATGATTCCTGCCCCAGGAAATCAACATGATGCACATCTGGGTTGTTCTTCGTTGACCCATGGTTGGATCCTCGAATAAGTTGGGTGGTTTGTGCTTCCATTCTGCTCTTCTGCTGGAGTAATTCTGGCCATTGCTTTGGAGTTGAGTTCTGGTATTTTACTGGCATGCTGCAGTTTGCTGCTACTGGGCCTTGCGACGCCTTTCTGTGAATAAACTGGCACACTGGACATGCCGTGCGCCTTCAGCAGCTATACCATGAGGATGCTCTGATCTTCTCTTATGCACATCCATGGCACCTGCCATGCATGTTCAGTTCAAAGCAATTCAAATCACTAGCAATAGAGTCGTCATCATCTTCAGCAAACTGAGGAGCACTGGTGGCTCATTCAAATGGACAGACTCAAGGGATTGACGTCGCAATCTAGTATTATCATTCATATGTTTTTTCATTATTCGTAGAGCTACCTGCTTTTTTAGAAAGAAGGAAAGGCCTGTATTTCACTGCTGAGCCTTTCTGTATTAGTGGTGTTATGAGCCAATTCCCCATTGACATCAGTATTTTGCATTTGCATTCGCTCATCAAGCCATAGTTCTGAAATATGGAGCACTGAATTATCAAAGTTGAGCTCATAACTCTTGACATTTCTTTGCTTTACCACTCTGAGTTCCTCTTCATAGTTCCTGATGCCCATTGCAAACTGGTCACAAAGGTCTTCTAAGAGGCGATTTCCTTTCTTCTCCTTCTCAAGGTCCTTGACTGACTTGAGAAATGCTGACTTTATTTCAGACAACTCCATGCCTAACTTCCTGTGGAGGTCCTCAGAATGCTTCCTCAGACATTTCTCATCCTCTAGTTCACCTTGCAGGGAATGCACAGCTGCGTCAACCTTCATGTGGTCCTTGTTTTTTCTAACAAGTTTGTTCTCGGAGAGTTGCCTCATTAGTGACGAAACTTCGTGTCTGTACCTCCGTCTCTCTTGCATGAGTTCTTGAACATGTGTCTGAGCCTGCTGTAACTCCAGTTTCAATCCATTAACCACTGACAAGTTAGCAGTGTGCTGTTCTTCAAGGCTCCAAATTCGATTTAGGACCTTCAATAGTTCTGTTGATGTTTTAAGGCTATAGCCTTCCCCCATAGATCTACCCATGATACCCAAAGAACGAGTCGGACTTCTAGTTTGATTCACATTGGAATCCTGTAAAACAGAGACACAATTATATGTTTGAGAAATGTGTTTCACTGTTCTAACTTTTTAAGCCAGAAAACATACCTTGGACTACAGGGAAAAAACACTATATAAGATAGAGCTATTTTGAACAAGGAAACTGCTACATTGAGATAACATTAACGGCATGTTCCTGGTAAAATGAATTTTCATATAATTCCAAAGGACCATGTCACAAGTGCAGCAACAACAACAAAGCCTTTTATCCTATGATGGTCAGTGCCTGGTGGTCGAATGTGGAAGCTCTGGCTCATCATCTTAGGGGCTTCGACAATTTGGAATCATCACAAGGGATGTGTATTTAATAGACAAGAGTAATAGCGCTGTGCAGAAACTCCTAACTCGGTCATCATCAACCCAGCCACCACGTCACCCGTTCAGGTGGCACAGGTGGACTCGCCACCAGCATCGTCGGGCTGGCTGCCAGGCCATCCTCTCCGCCTCACCGCTGCTGGAGTATGCCACCCAGCCTGCGCAACCGCGATGAGGACGGCAGCCAGGCTTCTTTGGCATCTATGGTTCTCCCGTGCCTCTTCCTCTCCTTGGCTCCGGTGGCCGCCGGCAGCAGTTCCACCTTATGGATCCAGGGGCTAGTGGCTCAGATCCATGCCTCTATGAGGCAAATCTGGCGGCAGCTTGAGATCGCAACGGTGACCTAGCCCGATGGCCTGGCCGTGGCTGCATGGGAGCAGGACGGATGGTGACTAGCAGCTCAGGGCGCTGTGCCGGCAGTTGTGGTGCTGTGGGCAGGCGCATGGCTGTTGTGGCCACATTGCTCATGGAAAGATGCAAGCGCTGCGTGCGCAGATGTTCGATGACGTGCCTGCACTGGCAAAAGCAATGGCTATGGCCACGCATGGGTGATGTGGTGGTGGTGAACCGAGTCTTATGTCATGGCATGCACAGCAGCTCAGCTCGTGTGGCTACTTGCAGTAGGGGATGGCTGGTGATTTGGGATTGTGGATGGTTCATCACTTGTGTGGTGCATCACCAGTAATCTTGGCTTGGACTATGGTGCTGTAGTCAGGGCTGTGTCAATATGGGGTTCATCAAAGCTCGGCAACAATGACATGCCATGGTCTCTCGGAGGATCGAGGATATCTATGTGGTGGCGAAGTTCGGGAGCTTCAGCTGAGGTTCGTGCGAAGTCAGAGCTGTTGTGACTAGCTCAGCAACAGTGACACTCGGTGGGCTGTTGTCGTGTGCTCCCTTCAGTGATATACCTCAGGGGAGGTCATTCCCCCAAGGGTCGAGTTTTTTTATATAAAAAAATGAGTCAAGTCTTTCTTCTTGATTGAAAAGATATGTCTTTCATGGCGCTTCTCCTAATCTAGCTAATGCTCTGTTGCTTGCTAGGGAGTTGTTTTGTTGGCACTTAACCGAGGCCAGGGGCATCTCCTTCCTCCTTGCTCTTGGTCCAGAGGGTGGGTCTTAGGTGGCACCCGTGCCAGGTCAAGGTTGCTTTTATTTTCCTAGCAGCACATTTATTTTCCAGTTTTCTTTTTCATGGGATGTGTGTGTTTGTTTTTGGGCTTTTGCCACTCCTTAATATAATGATCCGCAACTCTACTATGTGTTGAAGAAAAAATTGGGCCATGGCCAAATTTCATTATGAAGTACAACAAAAGAATATATATATATACGTACCCCAACTGAGCTTGTATAACTTGCAGGAGAAAAAGGTTGTATTCTATGGCTTCTTTCTTGATTCAACTTATGATGTTTCATTGACAAGTCTGCAAGATGCCTACCGATGCCACCTGAACTCTGTGGCTAAAATTGCAAGAAAAACATCAGCAATGAAAAAATATATGAAAATAAATTTCAATCAGTACAGAAAATTAACTTTCAATCAGTATGGAAAACAATGAAATTTAGCACACCAGTTTCATCAAAAAAAAATAGCACACATGTTTAAAATATTTGACTGTTTGTTTGCCCTGTGAAAACTATAGTGCCATAGTGAGTTACTGTGAAAAGATATTTAAAATCTTTGACTCATAAAAATTTAGTGTCAGTAACCATCTTTTCATGTTACAGGCTTAAAGCCTTCGTGTCTTGAAGCTTGATTGCAGGTACGGTGTTGCAAACATCCAACTCGTCTCCCTTCTGTTCTGCTATTACAATTATGCCTTTTCTTTTTTCCTTCACTCTATGTGTACAGCATTTCATCACCCTATCTGTAGGCAGGAATTCAATGGTGCATAATTTGCATTAGAAATCCTTGGCTGGTTCTATTACTTTGGATGTAACCTTAGTCTCCCAAACTGGCAGTGGCAAATTTCAGAGTCTCAACATTTGCAATGGCATCAGAGGAATTATTCCAGAAATATACCACCAGAGGTGGGAAAACTATAGAATCTCATTGAGCCGAGGTTGAACAGAAATAGACTGAAGGGGTCAATTCCAGGAAGCAATACTATCAGTTTTTCTCCTACTTCAAATATTGGGTTGGTGACTCCTAACTTTTCTTCTTTGTGGTGCTAAGAAGCATGACTAGCTGCAAGGGAGCTGAACAACTGCTTGATAAGGGGAGCTCAACAACTGTTTGAAGTGCCAATGGGTTTTAAAAACATGGCAAAACAATGGCCACCTGTCCGTAGATACTAATAGATTGACCACTAGAGCATGGTGAACTTTGTTTGTTCTTTTCTTTTCTTTTTTTCTTTCTCTTTTTTTTTGCTGAAAATGAGCTGTTGAGCTGTTCGGCTTTGTGGTTCATGTTTGATGTGTCAAGCTTTGTCACTTCTGCCATTCATGTAGACTGACAAGTGTTTGTAAATGAATATTTTTCAGCAAAAATCAAGTTTTTACTACTTAAATATTTTTTAGGCATGAATGCGTCATTTAAATGTTTTAGTTAACATGATCACATCAGCAGCACAAAGAACATGTGCGATGCTATGGCAAGTATCATTTTCGATGGATGTGATTTGAGATGAATTGGGACAGTGTTTATAGTTCTATGCTTGTGGAAAAATTAGACTGCAACAAGATTGTCGTTCCCATAATCCCATTGCAACGCGCTGGCGGTACCTAACAGTTGTACATATATCAAAAACGATGTATTATAACTATAGTTGACCATTGCAAGTGTGTATTTTTCTTATTCCATTTCAGCCTCTAGTAATTGTAACACAAATGAGAAAAACGGATACACTGCAAAATTCTTGCATAACATAAGAATAGATCATTATATTAAATATCATTGAGAGTAGAAAATGTCAAAGCTGTAATTTAATTGTAAAATAATATCTTGTACTTGTAGTTAAAGCTTGTAAAATAAACCCTTTTGCATCATATTTCACTCGACGAACAAATGTGGTTACATCGCCTCCACTGAGTACATCAGTAACACACTCTCAATCCTTCCCAATTTGTTAGGTTTGAGCCCCAGCATGCAATTGTTTCTGTGAAACAATAGGAAAAAAATCGTACTAGCATTACACCAACTGAAGGTCCACAGTACTTTGGACCTTGAGGAAACTGCATTGGGTGGTCAAAGCGGTACCAGCAAGCAAATCAATGAACTGGGGCCAAAACCTGCGAGCCATGTAACGGACAGTTCGACAGAACCACGTGCAGGAACCAATTTTGGAATTTGATTAAAAAAAGAATTTTTTTGCGAGTTGGAATTTGATCGATTTGCTAACAGAATTCAGAAGAACGGAACAAGGCACGGAATCCGCAGCAACCCATCCGACTCTAATCCCTTATGCCACGTGGGTGAAGGGTAGGGTGAACGGAAACCCTCACCTGATCCAGTTCTCCGCCGCCGCCGTGCTCCCGACCGGCGGCGACGCCCCTCCCGCCGCGTGGCCTGCTCCGGCGGACCTCCCGCGCGACGTCGTGGATCTCCCAGAGGCTGGCGCCGAGCTGGCGCGCCGACGCCGACGCCGAGCTCCTCCTCCTCGCCGCGGCGGGCGCGGGCGGCCCCTCCCGGACTCCCTCGTCCTCGTCCTCCATCTTCCACGACGGCGTCGGCGTGGCAGGCCCCGCCCGCCGACGGGCCCTCCCGAGGCGCAGCCGCAGCGGCACCTCGCGGCTCGCCCTTCCGGAACCTTCGGGGGCCCCCGTCTGTTGCGCCTCGACGACTCTGGCCCCGGCCCCGGGAGCCGGCTCCGCAGCGACAGCGACAGCCTCCGCGCGCTCGGCCCCTCGTGGCGCTGCGGGTGCGGCCGGTTCCATGCCTATGTGCCTGCACCCGGGCGGACATGCACGCGGCGAGGGTTAGCCACCTAGAGCCTAGGATAGAGGGTCGAGCTGGCAGAGGGAGCGAGGGACAGAGAGGAGTGGGAGGGGTCTGCTTGTCGTTGAGCTGGTGAGGGGAGAGGAGGGAAGAGGACGAGAAGGAAAGGTTTTCCGCCGCGAAAAAGTCTAATTGACCCCTCAACTATAAAGGGTGGTTTAGTTTACCCTCGAACTATGAAATGGTCTAATTTATTCCCTGAACTTTGCAAAATCGGTCAAATCACCCCCTCGGGCGGTTTTGGGCGGTGGTTTTGCTACAGTGGCAGCGGTTTTGCTACAGTAACAGCGGTTTTGTCTTTTTCTTTTTTATTTATTTCGTCTGAATCTTTGAAAAATCATAGTAACTCACAGAAAAATCATAAAATAGAAAATCCAATTTTGTTAGACTCCACATGAGTAGATCTACACAGTAAATATATAATACAGTATGCTTTAGTACAAAGTTTTTGCTGTAAATTTTAATCTATTTTTTTCTATAATTAATTTGAATAATTCATACAACAAAAATTTTGTACTAAAGCATACTATATTATATATTCACTGTGTAGATCTACTCATGTGGAGTCCAACAAAATTAAATTTTTCATTTTATGATTTTTCTGTGATTTACTATGATTTTTCAAAGATTCAGACGAAATAAATAAAAAAAGAAAAAGACCAAACCGATGTTACTGTAGCAAAACCGCCGACACTGTAGCAAAACCACCGCCCAAAACCGCCTGAGGGGGTGATTTGACTGGTTTTGCAAAGTTCAGGGGGTAATTTAGACCATTTCATAGTTCGGAGGGTAAACTAGACCACCCCTATAGTTGGGGTCAATTAGACTTTTTCCTTTTCCGCCGGGCAGTCAGAGTGCGTGGTGGGCCCACTGGCCAGCATGTTGTGACTTGTGAGCGCCCTTTTTTTTGGTTTGTTCCACTCCTCGCGCCTTTTCTCCCGCGGTCCCGCCTTGTTTTGGGCCTTTTTACCTCCTTTTTCCCTTCGAATTTCGCTCGAAAAACGGCGGACCTGAGTCCACACTACAGCGACAGCGAACATAAAAGACGATGAACACTACGCGCTCATCGGTGCCGATGGCATTATGGCATGGCACTGTTTGCTCGGCTGAAAAGCATAGCTGAAAATACTGTTCGCTGATTTATTACGAGAGAAAAACAATATTCGTTGGCTGAAAAAGTATAGCTTATAAGACAAGCGAATAGGACGAATATTGCATATTTTCGGCCTTTTTTAGGGCTTTTGCTTTTTTAAAAAAAGTGGTAAAACCTGAAAAAAAAATGACTTCGACTTCTAGATCAAAACGGCTTACGTTTCGTCACCTTTTCTCTTGGTTTTGACTTGACAATGTGTTTTTTCATATGTGTGTGTTTTGGCTTCTAAAAAACCACAGAAGATAGGTGAAGCCCTACGTAGGAGGACCTTTAATTATTCGTTTCTCAATCATCATTAGAGATGGCAACGGGTACTCGAAACCCGAGTACCCGACGGGTATTACCCAATAAAGAGGCGGGTATGGGATGAATTTTCTACCCATGGGTACGTTATTGGGCAAAATCCTATACCCATCGGGTATGGCGGGTACGGGTGCGGGTGTATACTACCCATACCCGCATACCCACGGGTAAGACATACCCGCAAAAATAACTAGCTAGCGCATATAAGTCATGAATTTGACCCATTGAGACATCCACTATATTTCTAGTAGATTGTCTTTGTTGTAATGATGCTAATAATGTTTGTTAGCATGTTTGTAATTTATTGGAAGCTTAGAATGATTTATTTTTGCATGTGACTATTTGATATTTTTAGATAATTTTCGGGTATGCTATCATAAAACTATTTTTTATCCGCATACGGGTACGGGTAACCTGACAGGTAAAATTTTACGAGTGCGGGTACAGGTACGGGTGGGCACTACCCGACGGGTACGCGCTCATTGCCATCTTGAATCATCATATTATAATATGAAGTTTCTCGATAGGCATTTCACAGTCCAAACACAGGGGTTACGTAGGATTGGGATTTTAATAGAAACGTTTGATCTAGATTGTCTCTAAACATATTTATTTTGATAATTCGCTACTGGCCGGCTAAGTTCCGATAAGAAGAACTAAAAATATTGCAAAAACATCTAAAATGTTATTTCTGCCTTATATAGTTTAAAATGAAAATGTTGAAACGGTTTGTATAGGAAATCTTCGATTCTCGTAGAAAGGTTTCTACCTTTCTAGTTATATTGTATTTGGCATCAAGTCTACCAGCTTTATTTAGAAATATAATTAATTCTCTCATCTAATCGCATCTTAATTTAAGATACATAACAAATAGCTTCCCCTCCTAGTCACAGTGGAGCTTCTTCCTCTATATTTCTGTGACAAAATAGTCATTTTTGTCCCTCGCCATTGTTTGAAACTTATTTTGTTCTTGAACTATCGAGTGTTTGTTTCCGTTCTTAAAGTTTACTTTTAGATTTATTTTCATCCTAAATGATTAAAGTGGTCATTTTAATCATCGAACTTTACTTTTAGATGTAAAATCATCCATCAACTATTAAAAAGGTAAAGTTCATGACAAGACATGTTTGGTCGTTTGGATACCATGGTGAGCTGTCCTAACTTTAGAGAGCTAAAGAGGCATGAAAACATGGTGTGCCACATAGAACGAGAACCGACGATGAGCACAAAAAAAAGGGTTTGATGACCGAAAAGATCACTTGGATAATTCATTGATGAAACTGAGATAGAAGTCAAAGTTTGAGAACTAGAATGACCGATTTAAGAGTTAATGAATGATAATTCGTGAATGAAATAGAGTATAAGGCAATAGTTGAGTGACAAAAAATGTATTCCACCTGCTTCTGTAAGATCATAATCATATTGAATTAGCGTTTTTTTTTTTTTGCATGGCCGTGAATCTAAGATAGATCTCAAACACTGGTTACCGTTAGGATGTATATTTGTAACATGTCGTTTAAAGTGCTACTACTTACAGAACGGTCTAGATTAAGAAGCTAGTATCGTCATTAACCTGCCACTCTAACATTAGCACGCTATAAAACTCCAACCCTTATCTATTGTTAGAATATAATATTTGGTACTTAGAATTGTAGCATGATATTGCCATATGTATGTATCCGAGGAGGTGTAGTAGCAATATAATATTTGGTACTTAGAATTGTAGCATGATATTGCCATATGTATGTATCCGATGAGGTGTAGTAGCTCTAAGTCTCAGTATATGTACCATCCGATAATTTCAATGCAATATATCCACGCATTATATGAAATCCTTACTGCTTACATGATATCATGAGGTTAGGGTTTTAATTCTGAGTGCGCGACGCCATCCTCGGGGAGATTGATCTCCATCGGAGGCATCTCCCTTGTAAGAAGGTTTTGGATGCATATCTAATTGATCCACCATCCTAGCATTAAGCAGTAACAGGTCGCTAGGACGGCTCACCGTGGGTATCGATGGGATGCCACATTACTCATCATCGTCATCGACCCCGTGACGAGGACATCGCCACGCTGGACACACCGACGCTATGGTCTTCCCAAGTTGCAATTCGTCCACAACTCAGCTGCCACGTCACCCTCGGATTCAGCAGAAACGTCGTCACTGTTTCAGTCATAATTTTCTCATACGACATCGAAACAGGGCGTTCTTGGATGCGTTGGAAAGGGGACGACGACGCTGTCGTTTTGGATCTGGTCCTAGCTCCAGAAGGTCCGTTGATCATTCTGTGTGACCACGGCAAGGTGCTGCGTCACCTATTTGGGCCAACTTGGCCATGTATCGTGTCGGGCCTTAAGCCCAAGTTGTGGGCGCCCAACCCCTGGCCGTCCCCAACCCTAGGTTGAGTCTTAGACTATAAACACAGCCGCCGCCGCTGCTAGACAATCAGGTTTTGTTTAAAGTTTAGTTTTCCATCGAGAAACTGAATCGTTCATCGTAACCGTGGTGACAAATCCTTTTACAGTGATCCAGGGCCCCTATTCTTGATCTCCTCCACTGTATCGATTAGTCCTTTGGAACCGAGTTCTCGAACCCTCTACTGATATTCGCGACATTCATATTTGCAATTTCAAATTGCGTGTTTTACCTTCTTGCTTGTGCTCTTCAATTCGCTTGCAGAAAAAGCCTTCTTGGCGAGGTCAATCAAGTTGTGCTTGGTTGATAATCAACGGAGCAGTGGTGTAACGGTTGCAGGGTTCGAATCGTGTCTGATTTGAAGCCGGATCGCCAACGTCGAGATCTCCACAAATCGAACTTACCGGCTACCTCTCGGAAGATCGGGCCTGTACTCATCACCCTGTGTCGTCTCGATGAGTTGCTATCATTGGGAACTGCCACCCCTCTCTCCCAAGCGCCAACGCTGTCTCTTCCCTTGAGCATGAGTGTGTGGCCACAAAGGAGGCACTCATCACGCAGTCATGAGTGGATCCTTCCACAGGCTTGCGACCACCATTTGATCTATTGTTGTATTTTCCTTTTTTGCAGCCAGAGATTGGCATTTGTGTTGCTCTGTCAATGGATCCCTCAGACGCTTGATTCAAACAAAATATTAACATGGTTTATGACTATATATATCTATTGAGTAGAAGAATATGCAATATATACGATAGAAAATATATGAGTCTAGAGTTATATAGCATACATATTAGTGTAATGCGATTTTTTATTTTTTTTCTCTCGTGCACCCTTGAAGTTATCAAAATCTGTGAAATTTAAACCCTCGTATGATTGAAGGATCATGCTCATGCGTACTCTATGTGCCAAGGGACATGGTTCCATGCTATGCCCGGTCAAAGTCAAAAAGTGCCACGCGATTCATGTAGATAGCCCACGCAGCACATGGCATGGATCAGATCAGCCAACAGGTTTCCATCTTTTCGCCGGAAAGGAGCGTGAGTTCGTAGTGCTCGAGCAGGAGGCCATAAACTAGTAATCACCCGCTTTAGAGGTCCTCATTAGCCGTAGGTGACCTACTTGAACACTTTGTACTTTGTATGTAGTAGGAGTATAAAAAAATAAAGTTGTCAGGGCTGCCGCAATGGTTAACTCATAAGCTAGCTTTTAACATTTTTTCATATTTTAATAAAAGATTCATATTTTAATAAAAGAGAGAGAAAAGCTAGCTCTTGATCGAGAGCTAGATTCATACACACATTTTAAGATCAAGTGAGAGTATTATGTGGATCTAATCATATTATGAGTCATTGCTAAAAGCTAGTACTATTGAAGAGGTTGACTTAAAGTTAGTAAGTGACTTATACCATTACGGATGCCCTTAGCTAAGCACATACGCACGCAGAAGTATATACCACAGGTTTAGGTGCGCCCACAGATGCATGCTCATTATTTTTGTTTAAAAACATGCTCATTGAGTCAATAATGTCATTCGAGTTGATCTACGAGGCCTGTATGTAGGGGAACTGTAGGGCAATGTGTCAATCACTTGCTTACAACCTAGTTGCATGATTTGTATGTATTTAAATCTTTGTGCAGTGTGTTGGATCTAGGGGCGAAGCCTCATGGAAACGATGTTGGACTCTCTCCTCCACCTCCTCTTGATAAGTTGATTAATTTGGAAGGAATTTTTAATACGAGTGCCCATTCATCATTCTCCAAACTCTCCTATATCCCATCAATCTCTCATGAGAAGTCCATTGATGAGTTGATCTGAAAGAAAATTTCAATACATGTGTCCATTTATCAATCTCCAAGCTCTCCTATCAATCAATCAATATTCTCTTGAGAAACCAGAAGGCTAATTCTACTTTTAGGTGGTGTTTAAATCCAGGGGCTAAAATTTAGGAATGTCACATCGGGTGTCACATGGGGGTGTCACGTGGGAGTGTTCGGATAGTAATAATAAAACAAATTACACAAGTCCTCAGTAATCCGCGAGACGAATTTATTAAGTCTAATTAATCTGTCATTAACACATGTTTACTGTAGCACCACATTGTCAAATCATAGACTAATTAGGCTTAAAAAATTCATTTTGCAAAGTAGTCGTAATTTGTACAATTAGTTATTTTTTAGTCTATATTTAATACTCTATGCATGTGTCCAAATATCCGATATGATAGAGAATAAACTTTAGGGGGACTAATCAAGGCCTTACTCAGGCCCTCGCCCTTGATTTTACCCCACGCTCCGCCGTTGCTTGGATCAGTGGTGTGTCCATGATTTTCGAAACGTTTTCAAGAGGTTGGCTTTCATGTTAGATTTCCTCCTTGAGTCATTCCATAGGAATTTTGTAAGATTTCAGGATGCTTAATCCTTTGTTCGAAAAGGCCACGTAGGTAAATTTTCTTTTACAAAATTTCTTCATGAATCCTTGATCTGCCGTGATAATAATCTTTTCGTCGCCCAACTATGGGATCATCGATAAAGCTCTTTGTATATAATATTAACACAAACTTATGGACGCTCAAAGTGCAAAAGAAAAGGTAGGAAAAACAAGGATGGGCGAGGAATTGACGATACTTACTGGGCTACTTGTAGGCCTGCATGGTTGGGCTTTTGTATCTGCTGCTAGGCCTTTATATCTCCAATGAAGGAACATTATGGATTTATGGCTACTCCCGTTGTGGCGGCCCATGGGGCTGTTAGATTCCGGGCGTGTCTCCCAAACTTTGGCTGCCATAGGCTTTTGCTCTGTCGTTCTGTAGCGAGATGATGGCGAGTATGAATCAGTTTGTGGCCGCCACCGCCACACCGTGGTGCGGCGAACGATGGCCAGCAACCAAGCAGGCCCTCAGTGCCTGCCTGCCTGTTGTAGGTGTACTGAAGCACGAGGAAGCTTTGAATAGAAGCACGCGCGGGCGCGCGTGCACTGAAAAAATGTGTTCACGGGCTCAGATTGTGAAAATGGGTGAATGAGATGCCGTTCCAGGCACTCGGTTCCATGTTTATATAGCCGGCAAAACAGTCCACCGGTATGGCATTTACAACATGCATGAATACAATAAGAAGCTCCTACATTTAGGGATCTAAGTATCAAGTCACAGGTCTCATAGATACAATGTACCTGGACTGATTACAAACGTTACAAGGAGAGGTTAACAATGTACACCGTCTAACACTCCCCCTCAATCTTAGCCACTAACAAGGTTAAGATTGAACCTGAACTCTCTCATCTTCTGAGCCGATATGGCCTTGGTGAAGCCATCTGCTAACTGGTCACCGGAGTTGATGAAGCGTATATGAAGAAGCTTCTGTGCAACTCTTTCTCCAACAAAATGAAAGTCGATCTCAATGTGTTTAGTTCTAGCATGAAAGACAGGATTGGCAGATAGATATTTTGCACCAAGATTATCACACCATAGCCGAGCTGCAGGTGGATGATCTATCTTGAGTTCAGTTAACAACTTTTGTACCCACATCATTTCTGCTGTAGCATTGGCTAAGGCTTTATATTCTGCCTCTGTGCTAGATCTAGACACTGTAGCTTGCTTCTTTGCCGTCCATGAGATCAGATTATTCCCTAGGAACACAGCAAAGCCACCAGTGGATCTTCTATCATCTACACATCCGGCCCAGTCTGCATCTGAGAAAGCACTCACTATCATGGATGGAGACCTCTTGATCTTGAGTCCCATACTCAGAGTACCCTTGACATACCGCAAGATTCTTTTAACTGCACTCCAATGAACTGAGGTTGGGGCATGTAGAAACTGGCATACCTTGTTCACGGCGAAGGAGAGATCAGGCCGTGTCAAGGTTAGGTACTGTAATGCCCTAACTAAGCTTCTGTATCGTGTAGAATCTTCTTCACCAAGCCTTTGTCCATCGGTTACACTGAGTTTCTCACTGGTTGAGAGCGGTGTGTCTACCACCTTGGCTTTGTTCATCCCTGATCTTTCCAGGATGTCCGCAGCATATCTTCCTTGTGACAGTAACAACCCATCTGTTGTTCTTTTTACTTCAATTCCCAAGAAGAAATGCAAGTCTCCTAGATCCTTGAGTGCAAACTCTTTCTGAAGATTTTTGAGTAATGCTTCGGTTGCCTCCTGAGAAGAGCTAGCAACTATGATATCATCTACATAAACAAGAACAAACACTTTGTGCTGCCCACGGTTGTAATAGAAAAGGGAGGTATCTGCCTTCGAAGGAACAAATCCTAGCTCTTCCAATCTATTGCACAACCTTGCATACCAAGCCCGAGGTGCTTGTTTTAGGCCATAAAGGGCTTTGTCAAGTTTGCACACAAAGGTGGGATGACTCTTGCTAATGTAGCCCGGCGGTTGATTCATGTAGACTTCCTCCTCTAACACACCATGAAGGAATGCATTCTGGACATCAAGCTGCCTCAAAGTCCATCCCTTTGACATGGCAATGGACAATATCAACCGTATCGTTGCCGCTTTTACCACGGGACTAAAAGTATCTTCATAATCGATTCCATACCTTTGCTTGAAGCCTTTGGCTACTAAACGAGCCTTATACCTATCAATAGTCCCATCTGATCTGCGTTTCACCTTATACACCCATTTGCATCCTATTATGTTCTTCCCTTGAGGACGTGGTACAAGGTGCCAAGTTTTGTTCTTCATTAAGGCTTGGTATTCATTCTCCATTGCCGTACACCATTGTTTGTTGCCAAGTGCTTCTTCAACTGTCGTTGGCTCTTCTGTTGGTCCCTTGGTACTCATACACCAGCGAACCGTGCCATCGGTGTAGGTTTTTGGACGTTGAATTCCCCTCTGGAGACATGTTGTTGGGCGTTGAGGTTGAGACGGCACAGGCGAGACAGCAGGAGACGAATGCGCAGAGGATCCGGGCAACGAGATCTCTGTCGCAGTGCGCGCTGCTGCTGTCCCCCCGTTGGTCGGATCCGTCTGCGTTGGGGTGGACGGTGTGGCTATTGTGCCAGACTCCGATTCACCCGCAGAGAATCCAGACGAGTCGCTCGGTGAGTTCATTGCTGCCGCAGGCGCCAGGTGCGATGGCGATCCCGGGGTGGATTCACCTGCAGGCAATATGGAGACGCCAGGGAGATTGCCTTCGGATCTGCTGCTGTCGGCATCAGGGGAACACAGCAGATATGACTGCCCCGGTGCGTGTTGAAGCTCATTTTCTGCAGAATTTTCTCCTGTTTCATCCAAAACATCAGTAGCACTAGATGTGACATTAGTATAGGCAGGAGATAACTCATGTTGGTCTCGCAAATTTGCATCCCCAAAAGAAAGACAAATGATTTTTTAATGCATTGGGTAAGAGAGCAATCTCAGATCTGAGACGAGCTCCCGCATTTGGATGTAAGGAGGCAAAGGGAAAAACAGTCTCATCAAAGATGACGTCTCTGGAAATGTACACACGTCCTTCTTTAGGATCAAGGCACTTGAATCCTTTGTGCATATCACTGTACCCAATGAATACGCATTGCTTGGAACGACACTCTAGTTTCCTAGAGTTATATGGTCTGAGGTTTGGCCACACAGCACATCTGAAAGGTCTTGATGGCTAGAGGGGGGGTGAATAGCCTTATAAACGATTCTACAAAGACAAGCTAAACAAGTTTATCAATATAACAAATAGCGAGATGCGTGTTTTGCTTAGCCTACGGGGTGTTTGCAAGCCACCTATCCAATTCACAATTCTAGTATATTTGCACTCAACCGCACAAGTCAAACCGAGAAGGAAACTACAACTAGCAAGCTACACAAAAGAGCTACTCTAGCAAAGTAACTAAGAAATTAATGCAAGAGAGAGTTAGAAGGGTATCACCGAGGGGCGAAGTATTGAGCCAACCAAACAATATGATCAAGAGATGAATTCCACAATATACAACCACCGGGATCGATCAATCACAATAAGAATGATGACACAAAGATTTATCCCGAGGTTCACGTGCTTGTCGGCACGCTAGTCCCCGTTGTGTCCCTCTTCACCACGTGGTTCGGTGGCTAATCGGTCTCACACCGAGCCTCTCAAAAGACGCCACAAGAACCTACCAAATGGCAAAAGGTTGCAATGACACAAGCAATTTACTAATGTTGCCTTTGGCGCTTCGCCGAGGTAGGCACAAACCCCTCACAAACACCGGAGGTGGCCAAGAACAATCACCAACTCTTGCCAACGCCTCCAAGCCGTCTAGGTGGCGGCAACCACCAAGAGAAACAAGAATCCCACAACAAATCAACCACCAAGTGCCAACTAGATGCAATCTCACAATGCAAATGCACTTGGATCACTCAATCTCACTTCGAATATGCAAAGAAGCAAGAGAGATGAGTGGGAGGGGAGTTGCTTAGCTCAAAGTGCTTACAAGTATGTCAAAAGTCCAAGAGAGAGAGCTTTGAGCCGGCCAACGAGTATTTATAGACGTACCCCTTCGAATATAGCCGTTAGGAACTTGAAACAGCCGAAGTCACGCTGACCGGACGCGCTGGTCCAACTGACCGGACGCGCCGATCATACAACGGCTACTTCGCGAACCACCGACCGGACGCGCTGGTCGCGCAGACCGGACGCGCTGGGCTCGACCGGATGCGCTGGTCCCGTACTGGACCAGACGCGCTGGTCAAGCCAGAGCAGCGCACAACAAAACAACGACCGGACGCGCTGGAGAACTGACCGGACGCCATAGTGCCAGCATCCGGTTGGAGTCCAGTAAGCTCCCTGATCGACCGGACGCGTCCGGTCGACTGTGACCGGACGCGCTGCGCGTCCGATCAAAAAGCTGAAACTCGCACAGACGTTGAACACTGACCGGACGCGTCCGGTCAAACAGAGACCGCGTCCGGTCCAGCGTCCGGTCACCACTGTGACCTCCGTTCGCCTTCGTTTCTTTTTCCGACTTCCGACGTAGTGGAAAATAGGCGTTTCAATTCCTCGAATACGCCTGAATCCCGCCTCGTAAGCTCGGCGGGAGGGAGAGAGGACCCCAAACCCTCTCTACCGCTCAAACTCCACCGTCTTCGCAAATGTGCTAACATCACCAAGTGATCATCACCATGTGCATGTGTGTTAGCATTTTCATAATTATTTTTCGAGGCGTTATTAGTTCTATCCAAATGCATATGACATGAAATGCACACCTAGAGGCACTTAGGAGTTCAATAGCCACGTCATTCCCCTCTTTATAGTACGGCTATCTATCCTATAATGTAACCACACCCACTAGGTGTCTTGATTACTAAAACACAACCCTTAAGCATATACCTTTGCCTTGATCACGTAGGATTGCATCCAAATCCAAGTGTAGCCATCATGATCACCATGTCCATCTTGCCACCAACCTTGGAATGTACTAATCCTCATATGCTACATACAACTTAGGCATAGGATTAGTACTTAGGCATTGTCACTAATTACCAACACCAAACATAGGACTTTCAACATCTGAACGTACGAAGGAAATTGTAGTCCGGTTGTGTGCCAAATAATCTCTCAAAAGGTGTTTCACCATTGATTACTTTGGAGGGTAGTCGATTGATCAAGAACACGGCAGTAGAAAAGGCTTCATCCCAAAATTTTAGGGGCATGGAAGAGTGTGACAGGAGTGTGAGTCCTACTTCAATAATGTGTCGATGTTTCCTCTCTGCCGACCCATTTTGTTGATGTGAATGAGGACAAGATACATGATGATTGATTCCTACACGTTTAAAGAAAACGTTCAAGGCTTGATACTCCCCCCCAATCGGTTTGCATGGTTTGAATTTTTCTATCGAATTGCCTTTCAACAAGGTTTTGGAAATCTTTGAAGTGTTGAAAAACTTCAGATTTGTAACGCAAAAGATAAATCCACACAAACTTGTTGTAATCATCAATAAAACTCACATAATAATTGTTCCAACCAACCGAACTTGGGGCCGGTCCCCATACATCCGAGAAGACAAGTTGCAAAGGATGACTCGATTGACTAAATGATCTAGGGTAAGGCAATTGGTGACTCTTGCCTTGTTGACATGCATCACATACCCGAGATTTATTGGAATCTAAAACAAAAGGAAGTTTATGGCGGCTAAGGACTTGCTGGACCACACTAGAGGATGCACGACCTAGCCTATGATGCCATAACGACATGGAGGGTTTGACAGCACCGACGGCTTGCTTATTCGTGGATGTAGATGATGAGGACTGCAAGGGATAGAGCCCCCCTTCACATCTGCCTTTGTGGAGGGTTTTCTTCGTCACCTGTTCCTTGATGAAAAAATGGTTGGGATGAAACTCAAGAAAGATATCATTATCTCGAGTGAGACGATTAACTGAACAAAGACTTTTATGTGCTTGTGGAACATGAAGAATATTGTTTAGATGGAGATTAGGGGAATGCAACTGGCTATAACCAACATTAGTAATCTCCATACCTAGTCCATTGGCAGCATGAATTTGATCTCTTCCGTGATACTTGTCACGGACTGTCATCTTCTCAAGATCTCGAGTGATGTGGTCTGTCGCCCCCGTGTCCATGTACCAGTTAGTGTCAACCCCGTAGGAACTAGTAGCGGCGGAGGCGCTTTTCTGGGGAGGTCCTGAAACAGAATGATCGAACCTTTTGTAGCAGCGGTAGGCCTGATGACCTTCCTTGCCACACACTTGGCAAAAGATGCCGGACTCAAAGTTGCTGGAGCGGCCACCACCATGGCCGCCCTTCTGCTGGCCGCGCTCGAAGCCACTGCGGCCTCCACGTCCTCCGCCGTGGTTGTTAGGGCTCCCATGGCCCCCTTTGTTGGCGATGTTTGCGGCGTGGTGGCCTCCTCCGCGCATCTCAATGCGCTGTTCTTGGGCGACAAGCTGTGCGTACAGCTCGTTGACGGTGATGGGTTCGACACGGGTGGCGACGGCTGTAACACCTCAAGTGTTTAGTCCTTAATTGCATTGCATTTGCATAAGCATAACATGCATAATCCATGTTTACTATTTTATGTAATGCAAGTCATGTGATTGTTTAGGGTTTGTTGGTGTGTGTCATGAGTAATTGATAGTTGGTGTAACAAAAAGGTAAGGTAGCCAATCATGACCTACAACACCTTAGTTATACTTAGGGTAATATTTGGAACAAGGTTCATGTTGACCAAAATTACAAAATTTCCCTCCAAGAAAAGTTTGACCACCATTTGACCCTAGAAGGTTCTAGTTTGACCAATTAAAAAGTCTAACTTAGAGACCTTGCATGGAAGAGCACCCTTAAGCAAAGTTGTAAAGAAATTCATGGGGAACAAAAGTCTCAATATGACCATCTCATGAAAGTGACCACAACATGCTCAAAAGTGGCCCACAAGTCAGCTAGAGAAGTAGCTCCAAGACTTAGAATTTTTCTAAGTCTGGAATCTGACCCTACAGTTTTACTGATGCCTACTTTAGGATCTTGTAGTTTGCAAACCAGGCCAAACCAGCTTTCACTCATATTGACAAACTTGTAGTTCACATGTAGCCCTACAACTTTGACAGCATCACCCAAGCCTGGTTCTCAATGGTTCAAGAGATATCGTGTCATGAAATTAGGCTTTCAGTCGGCATCGTTAACTGAAAACCGGTTTCAGTTTCACCGAGCACCACTTTGGGGCCATGTAGTTTCAAATATAGGCCGAACCAGCCCAAACACTAATTGACAAAGTTGTTGCCCTAACATAGCTCTACAAACTTGATGTTGCCACCTTGGACTGAAACAAGCTGGTTTAGAAGTTAATCACGTTCGAAATTGCTCTGTCAGTCACTACCGATGGCACCATTGAGCTGTGATTCAGTTTCGTCAGTGGCCGACCGGCCACAGAGCCACGCCAACGCGTGGAGGCGCGGTGGCGCCCGTACGCCGGCCCTGGCCCCACCGGCCAGGCCGCGACGCCTTCAAGACCGCCACGACGCGTGAGCCGGCCTCCATTCCTCCGCCCCTCTCTTCCAGTTGCAAAACGCCGTAACCGAGCCGCCATTGCCGCTCCTCTCCGGTGAGCTCGAGCGCGAGCTACACTGTATCACCGGCCACCAGACCTCGCCACTCCCTCCGCCTCACCGCCCTCCATCTCCTCGACCCACCGACGGCCGTGATTGGACTCGAGGTGAGCCACATTGCTCCCTTCCCCGTTTCCGAGAGGTCGCCGGAGCCCGCCATGGAACCTCACCGTGGCCGGGGTACCTCGGGTCTCTCTCCATCCTCCCTTCCTATCTAAATAGCTCCGCCTAGCTTCGGTGAAGCTCGTACCGAGCCTAGCCAGCACCGTACACCCTCACCGGCGACGGTGCGCCGCCACCGGACCTCACCGGCCGCCGCTCGCGGTGGCAAGCCCCTTCTGCCTCATCTCCATCCCTTCTGCGGGCACCAATCGACGCACCGTGTGACGGAGAGCACGAGGCAGTGCTTGATTGGCCGAGCGAGCCCTTCTCCGGCGAGCTCGAGCTCGTCGGAGCTCGCGGGTCGCCGCCTCCCCTGTCTCCGGTCACTGACCGCGGGGGCCCGCCCGTCAGTGTCACGCGCGGGCGGGGTGCTGAGCGGGCCGCGCGCGCGAGTGTGTGGGCCGAGTTTTCCGGGCCGGCCCAACTCCTGTGAAATATATATTTCATTTTATCTTTTGTCACAGATTTTTGTACAAGTTTGAAAAATGTAGATCTAGGATTTTATTGACCCAAAAATCATGAGATAAATTTTGTTAGGATCTACATGATGTGTAGTATTTTAGAAAAATATAAATCTGATTTGAGATGTTTAAATTCTGTAAGAATTTAATAGATCCTTTAAATGTGTTTTGGAATGCATGCAAACTTGTTAAAATTATAACTTGAGCTGTAGTGTTCCATAAATCATGAAATTTGGTGGGTAGGTTACTCTATGCTTGCCCTAGCTCTGGTAAAAACTTGGGCATCAGTGCTTAAGTAATTTTCAAGTTATAAGGCTATCATGTTATTCTAGGAAATAATTGAATGATTTTTTTGTAATTTTTCTACATGTGCAATGTTCTTGTAACTTTTTGGAGAGTGTCTTGGTACCCTAGAGTATCTAAGAAAAATATGAAATCTGTTGTTTGATACTTTGCAATGTGATGTATTAATTATACAAAAATCAGCCTTTTGGACTTGTGAATTTTGTTTAGGGAGTTTCTGTGAATAAAATTTGTTCAAATTTTTACAGTGGTCTCTTTTTGGGTCAGAGAACCCCCTGTAATTTTTGTAGAATTTTAGGAGCAGTTTACATATATGTTTAAAATTTCACCTAATTAATTAAGTAAAATAAGAAATGAGTATAAATAAATGTTCTAGGTAGTCACACCCTACTTTCTGGTGTTTTTGTACCTCATGTGAACTTTTGGTAATATTAGTTTGGTTTTAGGGGACTTTGGTCACATCAACAAATATTTAACCTTTGTAATTTTAGGATTTCTGGATAGCTGGTAGTGTTTCTAAGTTTGACCTTTGATAAAAATGGTTGCTGGAAAACTTGTAAATACCAAAGTTGGAATAAACTTGATAAACTAGCTGGTGTCAAAATTTGGGAGCATTTGGCTTAGTAGTTTGAAAGTTACTGTTGTTTAAAGTGGCAGTTCAGAATCTGCTACTCTCTGTTTTAAGAGGACAGATTCTGGAACTTGTGAAATTTGATATGGAAAACTTAGGAGTTTAGGATTTAGGTCTGAAAATGAATTGTAGTACATTTCTTAGGCTTTCCAGATTGTCTTAGATCATATCTTTTGGAATTTTAAATCTCCAGTTATGATAAAAACAAGTAGCTGCTGTCCAGAATGCTTTACCGTGGTATTTTGCTGATTTTTGTGGTGTGGTATCCTAAGACATGCTACTTTTGTAATTGTTACGTGTTAGGGCCTTAACTGAGGATGAGCAGCTTTATCTTAGGTTAAGTAGATTCGGTGAGTACTTCTCTACCGGAGAGGAAATTTGCACCTACTCTTTTGAAGTGATTTGAATAGAGCTTTAAATTTGTTGTAATGCATTTCATTCCGAGCATATTGCATCTTTCATTATGCATTCATGGGATTTATTATGCACTCATGCAATAGGTGTACCGGAGGGGGTGACACTCCTCGAATTCGAACAAGCAACACCAGAGGAGATTCGGAATCCGCCGGAACCGACAGAGGAACCCACCATCGGAGAAGCTTCCGAAGAAGATCTACCCGAGTGTCCGGACCACCGACCCGCAACGTTTCTCAAAGGCAAGCCCCGGTGCATGCTGAACCCACTGTTTTATAAATACATCTTGAGTACTTTTAATTATTTACTGCATTAAGTAGTAGGAGTTGTATGAAAACAATTGTTGCATTATACCTGTCCTTGTCCAGATGTTGTATCCTAATCCTATATTAGGTTTAGGCACGTGTCGATGCTTAGCCCTGCTTAGTACGGTAGAAGTCGGGTGATTTCCGGTCATCCGCGAGAGATAGGATTGGGTCGCGAGTGGCTTATGGCTATCGTGATGGAACCATGCTTTAAAATGAAATTGAGACCGGGCGGGAGTTCGATGGTACAGCTGCAAGACACTTCACGTCTTGGGTGTGGAGCCATGCCCGTCTAAGTCGTTTAAGGACCGATTCGCTGTACGTCCTTGAGTCATGTTGAACGCAGTCTAACACTTAGTTGGCCGGATAAGTCGTTCCGACCGCGAAGCCGAGTAATGTGATTCAGGCCAGGAATCGAATGGTAGGTTGCTTCTTGGAGGAGAGAAAGGATGTGCTTGGGGACATTGGCGTGAGACCAAGGGGGGGTTAGAGTCCCTATCACCTGGCAGAGTGTTGCCCTTGGGGTTGCGACATCATTCGGACCCGCGATTCCTGAATCATATGAAATGGTGGCCTGTGCGACCCTGGCAGGGGTCTGCGCGGTGAGTGTTAGAAATACCCCTCCAGCTGGATAGGAATTCGATTCGAATCGCCGTCGCTCCCGGTTAGTGAGCACTTGACTTGAGCAGCGGCAACGTAGATCTCATTAATTGAACAGATGGTTAAGTGAATGATACAATGTTGCCACAATTTATATCTACTATGGAAATAATATGAATAATTGTTTGATGATAATCAAGTGCATGTTTAGTATAGGTGCTAAGACAGATGACAGGTAAATGCTAAAAAAATAAATGCTAGTACAGGTTATAAGAGTTCCAACTACTTATGCCTTTATGCAAAATGTGGTGTCAGCTAGCCTCTTGTGTAAGCCTTGCATAAGCCTTGGTGTCATATTATTTTCTGGTTTTTGACGGGTAAGTCTAGCTGAGTACATTCCAGTACTCAGGGTTTATTCCCTCCTGTTGCAGATGACATGCTTTATCAGGGATTCTGCAAGACGTGTCTCCACCCTGTGGGTGATGATGACTAGATCACAGGGGCGTGATCATCTTTATGTACTTTCCTCATGCTTTTGCGGGATGTCGATCATCCAGACTGGCAGTATTTAAGTAACTAATGTGTGTGTTATGCTTCCGCTACTTTCAAACTTGGTTTTGTAATATTTGCTACTCCGTGGTGTAAACTTATTTCGGACTACTGGTGAAATGTAACGTATGATGTGTATGTTGAATGATGCGATCCTGGTTGTAAGCAGTTTGGTTTGAAATCCTTTGTGATTTCGATTGACTACTAGGATTATATGGGCTCAAGTTTAAAAATTTGAGCGCTTCGGTGCTTGTTTTCGTACTTGTGCTCTTATAATTTGGTCGGTTCTGTTACAACGGCAGTGACGACCCCGTCGAAATCCTCGTTCAAACCGGTCAAGATGTAGGAGACTAGCTCCTCATCTTCCAGTTTCCGTCCTGCAGAAGCCATTTCATCTGCTAGAGATTTCATCTTTGTATAATACTCACTGACGGTGGAGGTGCCCTTTGTTGCAGTGGCTAGCGCCATCCTCGTCGAGATGACACGAGCCCTTGACTGCGACGCGTGGAGAGCCTTGATGGAGGCCCATGCTCCCGCCGCCGTGGTCACGTTAGTGACCTGAGATCCGATCTCCCTCGACAGAGATGTGAGGAGATAGCTGAGGACCTGTTGGTCCTTGGCCACCCACTGCTCGAACTCGGGGTTCAGAGCAGGTGGCTTGTCACCGGTCTTGGCGGTGTCGTCCGGCTTCTTCTCGTCCTTGGTGACGATGAACTTCTCCGGCGGCTGGATCGATGGATCAAGGAAGTGCACGACTTGTGCACCCCTTAAAGCGGAGAGGACCTGCGCCTCCCACATGGCGTGGTTGTTCCTCGTCAGTTTCTCCGTGACCGGAATGAAAGGATCAAGATGCCCAAGAGGGGGGTGAATTGGGCTTTTCTAAAAAATTAATTGCAAGAATTAAATCCTACAAGCCGGAATTCACCCCTAGTGCCTACTTGTGTTCCTAGAGAGTCTACCGTTAAAAAGTTTTGCACCCTAGTTTCCAATCCTAGTCTAGCATGGCAATTCTAGAAATGTAAAACAAGCAATGAAGGTAAATACGAGAAAGTAATTGCTTGAATGTAAAGGGGCAAGGAACACGGCGATGTTTTTCCGAGGTATCGGAGAGTCGCCACTCCCCACTAGTCCTCGTTGGAGCACCCGCGCAAGGGTGTCGCTCCCCCTTGATCCGCGCAAGGATCAAGTGCTCTCTACGGGTTGATTCTTCGACACTCCGTCGCGGCGAATCACCCAAAACCGCTCACAACTTGAGTTGGGTCATCCACAAGCTCCGCCGGATGATCACCAAACTCCCAATCACCACCAAGCCGTCTAGGTGATGGCGATCACCAAGAGTAACAAGCTAGAACTCTCACTTGACCACACGGAGCCCAAATGAGGAGATGGATGCACACTTGCTACTCTCTAATCACTAGTGAGGAATCACAAACTTTGATTCTCAAAACTCTATCCTCACTAGAGCTCTTGCACTCCCTTGCACTCTAAAGGGTTTTCTCAGATGTTTGAATGAGCAAGAGACCTCTAAAAGAGGTGGAGGGTTAGTATTTATACACCCCTCAAAGAAAACGAACCGTTACTTTCTGACACGGGGTCACCGGACGCGCCGGTGCAACGCACCGGACGCGCCGGTCGCCCGTAACGGTCAAAACGCGATTTTGAAATCGAACCACCGGACGCGCTGGTCAGGGGTGACCGGACGCGTTCGACGTGCAAGGGTGCTTACTGTACTCGCACCGGATGCGAGGCTGCGTCCGATGCCTGAAGACCGAACGCGTCCGGTCCTTTCAGGACCTTACTGGACTCGCACCGGACTCGCCGATCAAGTCCAGTATCGCGTCCGACGGGTGTTCTCCCAGAGTGACATGTGTCAGCCACTGACCACTGCGTCCGGTCCTAGCGAGGACCGCGTCCGGTGGTCAGGGCCGAAACCCTAGCGCAGAGCGTACTCACCGGACTCGTCCGGTGCTCCCGAAGAGCGCGTCCGGTGCCTGGAAAACAGCCCGAAACTTGTCGAAACGCGTCGCAACTTCAACCAAGTTGCTTCTAACTGAACTTTGAGCTATTCTAGGGTTGCCTAGCGCCAAGTTTAACAAGTGTGCACCACACCTAAACATAGGACTCGCCTAGGTCAAGCTACCCATTCATGCCCCCCTTTATAGTACGGCCAAAAGAGAAAAACGAAGATCCTAACGACTATTCCGAATGTGTCTCAACACCTCGTCATCCGGAACTAACCGTCCTTAATCTTGACGTCACTCTTTTGAAAACCGAAACGATTTCCATCAAGGGACACGAATACCACAGTGCTCAAAGCAGTTATCACCTCCATGACCTAACTTACAAAGTTTCTGCAAAACACACGTTAGTCATGGTAATAAAGTGTTGTCATTAATTACCGAAACCAAACCTTGGGGCCTAGATGCTTTCAATCTCCCCCTTTTTGGTGATTGATGACAACACTAAGTTTCAAAGGAATAGAGTGAAGGTTTTCGAGCATGCTTGGTTCACATAAGCAAAAGACAATAAGCATAAAGGGTTAGGAATTGCTTATGCGCTCCAAGCCAAAAGAGTGTACTTCATAAGATAAGACATAAAGCGTTAGTACACATAAAGATATAGCTCATAAGAAATCGGAGAAGGCACGGAAGCACAACCTTAGAGCTATAGCTAAAACGGTGACATATATTAATCACAGTGACGAATAAGACATTGAGACTCAAAGTTTACGACTCAACGACAATGTCAACGAATGCAGTGCTGAAAATAAACATGATATGCATAAATGTAGCACACGAAAAACGAAAACCCACTAACAAACTCCCCCTGAAACTACTCTCTCTCCCCCTTTGGCATCAAGCGCCAAAAAGCTAAACTAATCTGACGGGGGGACAGACGGAGTCGTGTCGGGTGCCGAGGTGCGCGGAGTGATCACAAAGTGAAGCGAATCGCCCTCGGAGTCTGAGCTATCTGGCTGACCCTCTGAAGAAGCTCGTGGCTGCGAAGCGGTCTGGGTCTGAGCAGGAACAGGCACTGACTGTGTAGCAACAAGTGGATCTGTCTGAGTGACCTGAGCCTGAAGTGCGCCAGTAGCTGGGGGATATGTGGAGGCAACTGAAGAAGGGAGGGTCTCTGTAGTCCCAGTCCCTGTCACTGGTGGAACGACTGCCTCGGAAGCTGACAACCCTGACGAAGTGTGAAACGTAGTCGTGTGCGAGGGTGTCGGCTGACCAGTCAACTCGCTGTAAGTGGCACTGAAGTCACCAATAGGTGTGCCTGTCAGGAGATGCGGGCGAGGCTGGTCTGACGGTGTGAACCCTGTATGGATAGGAGTGAAGCTCGGGGACTGAAAAGACTGGGGAACCTGCTGCTGTGGAGATGTAAACTGAAAGCTCGGCTGTCCCTGACTAGATGGACCGCTGGAATGCAACGCAGGAGCCATGATGGATGCAGGCGGAGGAACCCCAACTGTGATGAGATGCCGCAGAAGATCCATGTACTGCTGCTGACTCTGTCTCTGCATCTCGACCTGCTGCCTCTGGATCTCTAGCTGCTGTCTCTGAAACTCGTCCTGGCGGGCCTGTATCTGTGCAAGTGCTGCAGCTGTATCCTGTGCCTGGCGCTGTATCTGCTGCTGCTGCTGCTCCTGAGCCTGGGTCAGCCTCTCAAGGATAGCCACCATGGCTGGGTCTGAGCGGGAGGCTGAGCCAGATCCACCGGCCTCGTGGTCGTGAGACCGAGGAGACCGGTACCTGGGGATGGGCTGGTAGTCCTCATCAGTGCTGTCAGAAGTGACATCCTCAGGTATCTCAGCAGTCTGAGCCTCAAGGTCTGCGAGCTCTGCCTCGGCAAGCTCGTCAACTCTAGCGTCCTACTCAGCTGCTGTCTCAGGAACATCTGGGCGCTCACGCTGTCCTGGTGCTGGAGCCTGCTCTCTAGTAACTGAAGCCCAAAGTTGTCTGATGTCATAATCAGGGAAAGCAGTAGTGGTGTTAGCAATCTCTGCCCTGATCTCTGGTGGCATCTGGATAGCAGATCTGATGATGAAACAAATCCAGTGGGCATAGGGAAGCTGACGGTTACCCTTGAAGCCCTCAGCAATGGTGTCCTCCATCTCACTGAGAATAAGATCCCAGATATCAAACTGTCGCTGTGTCACGAGGTGGTGAACAACCCAAAGCTGCATCCTCGTCAGTCCCTCTCTGTAGCCAAGTCTGGGTAGTAAAGTGCGTCTGAGTATAGCATCCAGAACTCGGGCAAGAGGTGTCAGGCTGGCAGGTGTACGACGTGACCCTTCGCCAAAAGGCTCGCGAAAGCAGGGTCGAACCAGGTCGGTGGGTGGCACTGAACCGCCGTGAGGGCGTCTGGGAGGTGGAGTCTGACCATAGCACAACTGGTGGATCCTCGTGTCAGAAGCAGGTAGTCTGAGGATCTCTCGGGCTCTGGAGCTGTAGAGTCTGTGATCGCGGCCTCTGAATGCGAAGTGAATAAACTCATGGGCAGGATCAATCCACAAAGAAGCATAGAACTCCCTGACCCATGTGCCGCAGTAAGCACCTGTCCGTCCAAGTAGATCTGATAAGCCAGGCAGATAGGACAGGTGAGGACGGAGCTGCTCTCCCACAACATCAACCAAAGCCTCTAGTCGACATACCCTCTGAGGTCTGAAAGCAATGCCACTGTCAACTAGGGCCCTGTAGAAGTCCTCCTGAAGTGGGGTATAGAAACCCTCTGAAGCTCTGGGATCTCTGACAGGTGGAAACCATCGGCTGACCTCCACGAACCTCAGACTCTTCACCTGACGTGCTGAAGCACCCCTCAGGTCTAAGTGCTCGACCGGGGGTGACCCTCTAACTCTGGGAGGAGGTCGTGCACCACGACGCTGGCCCTCTGGCCTGGGTGTCACCTGTGAACGAGCACGTGTGGAGCGGCGACGTGGGGGAGACTGAGCTGCCTGCTCCTCTGTATCCTCAGTGGCCTGTGGAGCCTCAGTGGTCTGGGTAGTCTCTGTAGCCTGTGTCTGCTCTGAGGGTGGATCAACTGACATCTGCTCTGAAGGTGCTGTAGCCTCGGTGCCCTCAGTGGCCTCAGTGCCGAGCTGTCGACCTTCAAGATGAAAGCGACGCTCGCCTATGTGTAAGCCACTACGTCTGCCACCTCTCTCTGCCTGCTCTGCGGCGTCTGCCACGGCCTGAGCGACCTCTGCATCTGAAAGTGTCCTCCTCTTCTTCCTGGCTGCAATCTTGATGCGCTTACCGCGCGCAATCTCATCACGACGGGGAGGACTGTTGTCCCCGTCACCAGGAGCACCACCGGCGTTCTTGCAACGCACCATGCTGACTGACTGCCTGAAAACCTCTGTGAGATGATGAACTGACACTCGAGAGGCTTGGCCTCAATCCGTATCCGCAGGCTTGGCCTCGGATTTAGCAAACAGATCTGACCCGGCACACCGACTGACTCGCTGCACGTATGGAATAGAGAGATATACTATAAGCACATATATATCTAAAGATACGAAATCCTAGATAGCAAGCACGTGAGATACGAAAAGAAACGACGCTAAGCTACCTTGGATCGACGAGACGACGGTGAAGGGACGAGGTGACCTAGTTCGCGAGAACCCCCGAGATCGGCGATCGAGCACTCGACAAACCCTAGGGTTGAAGGAAACCCTAAGCTAGGGTTTAGGGGAAAACCCTAGATGCAAATCTCGGCCGAAGGATGGGATCAAGGGCACGGGTGCACGGAGGGAGAGTGGCGGCGCTGGAGGTGGCCACTGGCAGGGGCTGGCTCGCCGGCGGTGAGAGAAAGCGGCGATTTGGCGGCGGCTCGGCAAGCAGCGGGGCAGCGGCGCTGGCTAGCAGGTGCGCGCGGGCGCGGCTCGGCAGGGGAGGAGCTGAGCAGGGCTAGCAGGGCGAGCAGAGCTGCGCAGCGCGGGGGAACCCTTGCCGGCGGCGAGGTGAACGCACGGGAGCGGCGAGACGGCGAGAGAGCACGGCGGCGGCGGATTCGAGCGATGAAGGAAAGAAAAACACGAAGACGAAACGGTTTTATGAGGGCTGAGATCCGCTCGATTCGGTAGCACCGGACGCGGTGGTCAAAATCACCGGACGCGGTGGTGCAGCGTCCGGTGACACTCCAGTAAGCGCCTGGAGTGACCGGACGCGTCCGGTGTGGACTGACCGGACGCGGTCAGAGTCCGATGGCTGAGTGCTCGGGAATTCATCGCGGGGCACCGGACGCGGTGGTGGTAGCCGGGACCGGACGCGGTGGTGGTCAGAGGCGCGTCCGGTGCAGCGTCCGGACGCGCTGGTGAACGCCGGGACCGGACGCGGTGGTGGTCAGAGGCGCGTCCGGTGCAGCGTCCGGTCGCTGTTTTTCGCCATTCTTCGTTCCGAACTTCGACGCGACTTCTCCCAATCAAGTTCCAATTCAAAGAGACACAAATAAACACCAATTGGAACCCGATATGAGTGACCTCACTCAAACCCTCAAATTTTTAAAATATTTTGCCTTAGGCTAGTATTATTTTTACGAAAATAGGCAATAAACACCCGAGGAGCAACGTATGGCCATGCAATAGAGTTTTTGGACCTTTAGGAGCGTCAAATGCTCTCTCTATTCATGGACGAACACAGAGGTTGCTCAAAGCTAAACCGAAAAGGAACGACAAACAAACAACCATGCATATGCAATGCAATACAAGAAAGTAAAGCTAGGTTGCTTGTCAAGTTTGATCCACGGTTAGGCTTCTTCACTCCTCCGAAGGAGGGTTATCGTAACCGTGTTAGCCAAGCCTTAAATGCATTGCGATAAACTAAACGTGACATATGATACAATGCAATGCAAGGGACAACACGCGCTCATTTTTTAAAGTTACTTGAATCAAGCACATTAAGTTCACTTCTTAGCCTACAAAAGGTAGCCTCGTCCAAAGGTTTAGTGAAGATATCCGCTAATTGATTTTCACTTCGTACACCTTCTAGTGATATGTCATTTTTAGCAACGTGATCTCTTAGAAAGTGATGGCGGATATCAATGTGCTTGGTGCGAGAGTGTTGTACCGGATTGTTAGCAATTTTAACGGCACTTTCATTGTCACATAAAAGTGGCACCTTTTCAAGAACAACTCCATAGTCTAGAAGGGTTTGTTTCATATATAAGATTTGTGCACAACAAGCCCCCGCGGCAATGTATTCCGCCTCGGCGGTGGACAAAGCCACACTATTTTGCTTTTTAGATGACCAAGATACTAGTGATCTCCCAAGCAAATGGCACCCTCCGGATGTGCTTTTTCTATCAATTTTGCAACCGGCATAATCCGAGTCGGAATAGCCAACTAGTTGGAATCTAGCTCCTTTGGGATACCATAGACCAATGCTTGGGGTGTGCTTAAGATATCTTAGGATTCTTTTTACGGCACTTAAGTGAGGTTCTTTAGGGCATGCTTGAAAGCGAGCACACATGCACACACTAAACATGATATCGGGCCTAGATGCGGTAAGGTACAACAAGCTACCAATCATAGAACGGTAGAGAGTTTGATCAACCGGTTTACCTCCCTCATCTAGGTCGAGATGTCCATTTGATGGCATTGGGGTCTTGATTGACTTGCATTCTTCCATCTTGAATCTTTTGAGAAGATCCTTGGTATACTTTTCTTGAGAGATGAAAATCCCTTCTCTCATTTGCTTGACTTGAAAACCAAGGAAGAATGTGAGCTCACCAATCATTGACATCTCGAACTCCTTCGACATCAATTCACCAAACTCCTTGCAATAATCTTTATTTGTTGACCCAAAGATGATATCATCAACATACACTTGACAAATGAAGATCTCCCCATTAAGCTTCTTGGTGAATAGTGTGGTGTCGACCTTCCCGATGGTGAAGCCCTTCTCAATGAGGAAGTCCCGGAGGCGCTCATACCACGCTCTAGGGGCTTGCTTGAGCCCATATAGCGCCTTGGACAACCTATAAACATGATTAGGATATCTAGGGTCTTCAAACCCGGGAGGTTGATTGACATAGACTAGTTCATTTATAAAGCCATTTAAGAATGCACTTTTCACATCCATTTGATATAATTTCATATCATGATGTGATGCATATGCAAGGAGGATACGAATGGCTTCAAGTCTTGCAACGGGTGCAAAGGTCTCTCCAAAATCAAGGCCTTCAATTTGAGAGAACCCCTTTGCAACTAGTCTTGCCTTGTTCCTCACTACTATGCCTTGGTCATCTTGCTTGTTTCGGAACATCCACTTGGTTCCAATGACTCTTGCACCTTTAGGATGCTCTTCAAGTGTCCACACTTGGTTGCGGGTGAAGTTGTTCAATTCTTCATGCATGGCATTCACCCAATCCGGATCTTGAAGAGCTTCTTCTACATTCTTAGGTTCAACACAAGAGACAAAAGAGTGATGTTCAACAAAAGAAGCTAGCTTTTGAGATCGAGTCATTACTCCCTTTGTAGGACTCCCTATGATGAGTTCTTGTGGATGAGCTTGAAGTAGAGGTGAGTTTCTTCTATCAACCACTTGAGGAGGTGGATTGGGAGCATCAACATCTTGTGCTTGTGCCTCGGCTTGTTCATGAGAGACATAGGTATCTTCATTTTCAATTCTCTCATTCTTGTCATCATCTTGAGGCACATGTGATGAAGATGGTGGATCAATGATTTGCACATCGTCTTCATCATCTTTTGGCTTGATGTCTCCCACGGGCATGTTCTTCATGGCCTCCCTCAAGGGTTCATCACCTACATCATCACAATTCTCAATTGCTCCTTGGGAGCCGTTAGATTCATCAAATTCCACATCATATGTTTCTTCAACCAAACCGTTGGCATGGTTAAATACTCTATATGCTTTGGACTTTGATGAGTAACCAACAAGAAAACCAATATCACAACGTCTTTGAAACTTCCCTAGGTGTTGACGCTTCTTGTAGATGTAGCATTTGCAACCAAACACCCGGAAGAATGAGACGTCCGGCTTCTTCCCATTAAGCAACTCATAGGGGGTCTTGCCAAGAAACTTTTGGAGGAAGAGGCGATTTGAAGCATAGCATGCGGTGTTGATTGCCTCGGCCCAAAACTTTTCCGGAGTATTGTACTCATCTAACATTGTTCTTGCAAGAGTGATTAAGGTCCGGTTCTTTCTCTCAACTACACCATTTTGTTGAGGAGTGTAGGTTGAAGAAACTTCATGCTTGATTCCAATTTCATCACAATAAGCTTCAATGTTGGTGTTGTCAAATTCTTTGCCATTGTCACTTCTAATCTTCTTTATCTTGACTTCAAATTCATTTTGAGCTCTCTTTGCAAACTTCTTGAAGCAACTTGCCACTTCGGATTTGTCATGAAGGAAGAAAGTCCATGTATATCTTGAGTAGTCATCCACTATCACAAGACAATAGAGATTACCACCCAAGCTCTTGTATGTTGTAGGCCCAAACAAATCCATGTGTAGAAGTTCTAGCACTCTTGAGGTTGACATGAAAGCCTTGGTTGGATGAGTGTTTGCAACTTGTTTGCCCGCTTGACATGCACTACAAGGTTTGTCCTTTTCAAACTTCACATCCTTCAATCCTCTCACTAGTTCTTTCTTCAATAGCTTGTTGAGAGTGCTCATTCCAACATGTGCAAGTCTCCTATGCCAAAGCCAACCAAGTGAGGTCTTGGTGAATAAACATGTCATCAAATTTGCATCTTCGGAGGTGAAGTCAACAAGATAAAGATTGTTGTATCTAAAGCCTTTGAATATCACTTGCTTGTCATCTATCTTTGAAACTTCAACTTCATTTGGTGTGAACAAGCATTGGAAGCCAAGGTCACAAAGTTGCCCAACGGATAGCAAGTTGAAACTCAATGAAGCAACATAGAGCACATTTGAGAGTGAGTGATCATTTGATATTGCAATCTTGCCTATACCCTTGACTTTGCTCTTTGAATTATCTCCAAATGTGATCTTCTCTTGACATATCCCATTCTCTTCAATGGAGGTGAACATACGAGGATCATCGGTCATATGTTGAGTGCAACCACTGTCAATAACCCAATGAGATCCACCGGTCTTGTAGTTCACCTACACACAAGAGATCAAGCTTTTTGTTTAGGGACCCAAACTTGAGAGGGGCCCTTGACTTTCTCAACTAGTGACTTGGCAACCCATATTTTCTTTGGCCTATTCTTGTTTGGGGACCCAAAAACATGACTTTCATCTTTCCATTTGAATCTTTTCTTAGCATGTAATGAGCATTGAAGGCAAAGGGTCTAGCATGCTTGGGCAAGGGTTGTGGTGGTGGAGTTTTGCACTCATGAGCAAAATGACCTTCTTGACCACACTCAACACATCTCTTTGGCTTGGGCTTTGACTTGCTTTGTTGTTGAGCTTTTGCTTTCTTCTCTTGATTTGCCAAGTAGCCAATACCACTTCTATCTATCTTCATTACGGTGTTCATGAGGAGCTCACTTTGCAAATATTGGCCTCTTGTGAACTTGCTTAGGCCGGTCTTGAGATGCTCTTTTTCTTGCTTGAGCTTCTTGTTCTCTTCAATGAGTGACTCATTTGTTGTTTGCTTCTCAAGAGCCATCAAACCTTTGAGCTTCTTATTCTCATTTGCAAGCTTCTCATTCTCACACTTGATCTTGGCATAATCATCATGGTTGCATGACTCAACCACACTCTTACCTTTGCTACTAGAACCTTGCTCAATGCTTTCAATGATCAAATCATCACTTGATGTAGCTATATCACACTTAACAACATGGTTAGTAGCGTCATGTGTCTCAAGAGCAAGTTCATTAGCAACCACAAGACTATCATAGTCAATTTTTAATGTGGTGTATTTGTCTTTTAGAGATCTATGTCTAGTGATGAGCTCATCATGCTTCTTCTCAAGTTTATCATGTTGATCTTTAAGCTCTTTGTTAGAGGTTTTGAGCTCCTTGAGAGTGGAAGACACAATTTCATTTTGATCTCTAAGCTCACCACTAGTCTTTTGAGCATTTTCAAGCTTAGATGAGAGTGATTCATTTTCATTTTGAAGATCATCATTTTCACTTCTAGTCCTTCTTATGATTTTAGTGTATTTGTTTAGCAATTTTACAAGTTCATCATAAGAAGGTGCATCAAATTCATCATCACTAGCACTATCATCATCATCATCACTATCATGGTTTTGTACCTTTCGTTCACCCTTGGCCATAAGGCATAGGTGAGTAGTGGACGATGATGGTGAAGAAGGCAGTGAAGGTGGTGGTGAAGATGTCGGTGAAGATGATGGCCCCATCACAAATGCGGCAACCTTCTCTTTCTCATCATCGCTCTCATCTTCGGAGGAGCCACAAGATGATTCAATGTCGGTGAGCCAATCACCAACAATATAAGCCTTTCCACCCTTCTTCTTCTTGTAGAACTCCTTCTTCTTGCCATCCTTCTTCTTGTATGGCTTGTTCTTCTTCTTCTCATCTTCTTCATCACTTGAATCATTTTTCTTGCCCTTGATCTTGTTCTTGAACTTGTCTTTTGGTGGTCTAGGGCATTGATGAGCTAGGTGGCCAAGTTCACCACAATTGTAGCAATCCATCTCCGAGATGGGCTTTCTCTTGCTACTTGTGAAGAATTTCTTTTTCTTGCCATCGAACTTGATGCCACTCTTGTTGAGCTTCTTTAGCATCTTGGTGGTCTTCCTCACCATGAGTGCAAGTGATTCATCATCGATATCACTTTCACTTGAGCTTTCTTGCACGATCATGGCTTGGCCCTTCTTCTTCTTCTTGTCATGGCTAGCTTTGAAGGCCAAGTCTTTTTTCTTGGAAGATGATGAGCCCTCTTCCGGAGTGATGTGCATGTACATCTCATGAGCATTGATCTTCCCCAATACTTGTGTTGGAGTTGCGGTGGAGAGATCACTTTGATGAAGCACGGTGACTATGTGACCATACTTCTCAACGGGAAGCACACTCAAGATCCTCCTTGCAACATCCGATTGACTCATTTGAGTGAGCCCAAGAGCATTGAGGTCCTCTACAAGAACATTCAAGCGAGTGTACATGTCATTAGCACTTTCTTTTGGAAGCATCTCAAAAGAATTAATCTTCTTTAAAGCAATATGATAGCGTTCCTCACGCTCACTCTTAGTTCCCTCATGGAGAGCACAAAGATTTTGCCACAAATCATGAGCGTTCTTTGCATTACGCACACGATTGAAGATATCTTTGCCTAAGCCCCGGTAGAGTGCATTTTTGGCCTTTGCATTCCACCGGTCGTACTTCTCCTCGTCACCCGTGGGGTTTGCGGGATCCTTGATAGCGGGAAGCCCTTCGGTTGCGGCTCTAAGACACCCGGCATCTATGGCTTCGAGGTACGCCTCCATTCGGATTTTCCAATATGGAAAATCATCCCCCTCAAAGGTGGGAGGTGGTCCTTCCCCGTTAGACATCTTGCTCTAGGCGGTGAAGCCTAAATTAGGAGCAACACGGCTCTGATACCAATTGAAAGGATCAAGATGCCCAAGAGGGGGGGTGAATTGGGCTTTTCTAAAAAATTAATTGCAAGAATTAAATCCTACAAGCCGGAATTCACCCCTAGTGCCTACTTGTGTTCCTAGAGAGTCTACCGTTAAAAAGTTTTGCACCCTAGTTTCCAATCCTAGTCTAGCATGGCAATTCTAGAAATGTAAAACAAGCAATGAAGGTAAATACGAGAAAGTAATTGCTTGAATGTAAAGGGGCAAGGAACACGGCGATGTTTTTCCGAGGTATCGGAGAGTCGCCACTCCCCACTAGTCCTCGTTGGAGCACCCGCGCAAGGGTGTCGCTCCCCCTTGATCCGCGCAAGGATCAAGTGCTCTCTACGGGTTGATTCTTCGACACTCCGTCGCGGCGAATCACCCAAAACCGCTCACAACTTGAGTTGGGTCATCCACAAGCTCCGCCGGATGATCACCAAACTCCCAATCACCACCAAGCCGTCTAGGTGATGGCGATCACCAAGAGTAACAAGCTAGAACTCTCACTTGACCACACGGAGCCCAAATGAGGAGATGGATGCACACTTGCTACTCTCTAATCACTAGTGAGCAATCACAAACTTTGATTCTCAAAACTCTATCCTCACTAGAGCTCTTGCACTCCCTTGCACTCTAAAGGGTTTTCTCAGATGTTTGAATGAGCAAGAGACCTCTAAAAGAGGTGGAGGGGTAGTATTTATACACCCCTCAAAGAAAACGAACTGTTACTTTCTGACACGGGGTCACCGGACTCGCCTAGGTCAAGCTACCCATTCATGCCCCCCTTTATAGTACGGCCAAAAGAGAAAAACGAAGATCCTAACGACTATTCCGAATGTGTCTCAACACCTCGTCATCCGGAACTAACCGTCCTTAATCTTGACGTCACTCTTTTGAAAACCGAAACGATTTCCATCAAGGGACACGAATACCACAGTGCTCAAAGCAGTTATCACCTCCATGACCTAACTTACAAAGTTTCTACAAAACACACGTTAGTCATGGTAATAAAGTGTTGTCATTAATTACCGAAACCAAACCTTGGGGCCTAGAAGCTTTCACGGAAGAAATCCGAGAGGGGAGAAACCAGCGAAAGCTGAGGTTGAAGAGGAGGAGAACGCCATTCTAAGATTCGCTAGAAACGTATGGCTCTGGTACCATGTGAAAATGGGTGAACGAGATGCCGTTCCAGGCACTCGGTTCCATGTTTATATAGCCGGCAAAACAGCCCACCGGTATGGCATTTACAATATGCATGAATACAACAAGAAGCTCCTACATTTAGGGATCTACTCCCTCCGTCCCAGAAAAAGTGACGTTTTAGAATTTCAGACATCTTGTTTGACCATCCGTCTTATTCAAAAATTTTTAATAAATATTATTTATTTTGTTATGACTTATTTTATCATTAGAGATACTTCAATAATGATTTATTTATTTTATAATTTGCACAAAATTTTTGAATAAGACGAACGGTCAAACACGATGTCTGAAATTCTAAAACGTCACTTTTTCTGGGACGGAGGGAGTAAGTACCAAGTCACAGGTCTCATAGATACAATGTACCTGGCCCAATTACAAACGTTACAAGGAGAGGTTAATGTACACCGTCTAACACAGATAACACCTGCTCAACGTGTATGCTCTGAAAAAATGAGTTCGCAGGCGCGGCGCGACTTGAACGAACATTGGATGGATGAATGAGGAAATAGCTGAAAAGGGAAACAAGGAAAGCGTGGCTATGAGAAGAGCATACAGTGGTTGGGCAGAGCAGAGGCAGCAGAGAGAGAGAGCAGGCACTAGGCAGCCACGGACATTTCGTCAGCATGCAGAGGCGCGACTGGGAGAGTAGTCGTGGTTGCAATTTCCATGCATGATGAGGTCAGCATTGAATTTGAATGCTTCTGGGCTCTCTGAAGTCTGACCCGGGCGGGGCGGCCAGCTAGCTGTCAAGCCTGATGAACACAGGAGTACTCCCAACCACACCATCATCCTGACCGAGCTCCTAGTACGTTTTCAACACGTGGCCTTGGATTTCACCCTAAATTTTGTTTAGATGGTGTAAAAGTTGGTGTAAAGTTCCTATAGCATTTTTCGTTGTTATTTGGTAAAATTTATCCAATCATGGACTAACTAGGCTCAGAAGATTCGTCTCGACATTTACAGATAAACCATGCAATTAGTTAATTTTTTACCTACATTTAATGCTCCATGTATGTGTCTAAAGATTCGATGTGACGGAGAATCTTGTAAAATTTTTGGAAGTTTGAAGGGATCTAAAAAAGATTCTCCGTCACGTCAAAATACCGGTACATGCATGGAGTACTAGATGTAGATGAAATAAAAAACTAATTGCACAGTTTTATTGTACTTTACGAGACAAACATTTTGAATCTAACTAATCAATATTTCTACAAAAATTTATAAATACAAATAAAATGCTACAATAAAAAATCTTACATTGTGTAAAATCTGCGTCTCACGATTCTACCGAACTAAACACGGCCACCAAAGCAAAGCACCTCTCTCTCGCTCTCGCTGTGCCTTCTTCCCTGCGTTGAGACAGACAGGGTAGCAGACGGTGGCGTAAGCAGTTGCAGGAGTAGCAGGCTATCACCAGCATCGTCAGACGGCATCGCATGGGGGAGCGAGCGGAGCATGCAGATGTGAGATGCAGCTGACGGCAGATATATGCGCACTTGGGGAGTTGGGACGCAGAAATGAGGCCTCGTTCAGATCCCGACTCGGGTGGCCAAATCTGCACAGTGCCATCCGAGTACTGTAGCATTTTTGTTTTTTTTATAGTAATAATTGTTCAAATCTTGATTAATTAGGTTTAAAATGTTCATTTTATAAAATACAACAAAATTATGCAATTAGTTTTTGATTTCATCTACATTTAATATTTCATGTATATGCCGACATTTTGATGTGACGGGGAATCTTCTTTTTACATAGTGAAATTTAGGGTGAATTTTGGTATCTAAACAAGGCCTGAGAAATGGAACCGGCGAAATTTGATGATTTGTGTTGAGCCTCTCAGCCAGCATATATTGAGTTTATATACATGACTTGATTTCCAGCCGGTACTTAGAGCCTGTTTAGTTGGCATCTCTATCCAAAAAGCAAACCTAAAAAGTGCTACAGTACCTGTCACATCAAATCTTGCGACACATGTATGGAGTACTAAATGTAGATGAAAGAAAAAACTAATTACACAGTTTGTCTGTAAATGTCGAGACGAATCGTTTGAGTCTAGTTAGTCTATGATTGGATAAATTTTGCTAAATAACAACAAAAAGTGCTACAGTAGCCGAACCCAAACTTTTTCACCATCTAAACACACCCTTAGGATCTCAATCTATCACATTTATAGATCTAATTATGATTTTTGCGGTGAGTGAGCCTCTCCGTGGTAAACATAGAGAGTTTGCATGACTCGAGGATCAATCAATACACCGGATCGTATTTTATCATATCTAAAGATATTATGATATACATGCCTAAGGGAATCTTACCATTCTTTTCTCTGTATGACATGTTAAGGCTAAAAGAATCTTGTGTAGGTTTAGTCATCAACCAAACACTTGCTAATTTAGTCAAACTTATCCAAGGTGAAGGGTAAGTGTGGCTAACAACCAAACAACCCAAAATTTCCTAACCATACTTTTTTTTGGCTTGCCACACTTTTTTGCGGGCTTTTTTTTTATGGGGTATGGCTTGCCACACTTAACCAAGGTTAGCTATGGCATATTATGGATTAGGCCCCCTTTGGTTGAGCTTTTGGATGTGGCTTTTGCCCCCAAAAGTCAAAAGCTCAACCAAAGGGCCCAAAAGTCACGTCTACTTTTGCCTAAAAACAGCTTTCGCAGTACAAATTCGAAAGCACCTTCCCCTCTTTTACTGGCTTTTGAGCCCAAAAATTACCCACCTAACACTGGTTATAAGGAGAAAATAACGATTCGCTCGGTTCTATTCCGTTGGCCCTTCTGCATCCGCGAGCGGACCGCGACACGCCTCCATGGCCAGCGCACCTCCTCCTCCTCCTCCATGGCCGATGCACCTCCTCCTCCTCCATGGCCGGCGCACCTCCTCTTCCTCCATGGATGGCATCCGGCGCATCTCCTCCTCTATGGCTGGTGACCGGCGCACCTCCTCCTCCTCCTCCATGGATCCACGCGTCGGTCAAGCTTTCACGAGTGGTTCCGGCCGGCATGACCGCGGGCTCCCCATCCCCGGCTCCGACGGGCGCGGCGTGGTCCCATCCCTGTTTCCGGTGCGGGTGAGACCTACGGCCTACGACGCATGCCGCCCACAGACCAGGCCGCCGCGAACCATAAATACTGATATTATTTTCTACTAAGGGGGTGTTTAGATGAAAAAATTTAGAATTTGGCTACTGTAGCACTTTTGTTTGTATTTAACGATTACTCCCTCCGTCCCTAAAAATATGTAATCGTAGGATTATGCACGGAAACCAAGGACAGAGTGAAATTACGAAAATACCCCTATCTTTGACTCAAAACGAGCTTATGCTAGAGCGTTCTGGAAGAACGAGAGGAGACAGCAGGCCGCCCGTGCCTGGGGCTGTGGCTCTTGCGGCAGCTGTGTTTTTTTTGTCCTGTCCACTTTTAAAAGCTGATGTTGACTAGGATCATATATTTTTTGAGACAAATTTTGAATGCTAGGATTCTATGTTTTTAGAGACGGAGGAAGTAGTGTCCAATCATGGACTAATTATGCTCAAAAAATTCATCTCGTGATTTACAACCAAACTGAGCAATTAGTTATTTTTTTATCTATATTTAATGCTCCATGTATGTGTCCAAAGATTTGATGTAATAGAGAGAGCGTAAAAATTTGAAATTTGTAAGGCATCTAAACGAGGCCTCAGTTTAACTCCGTCAAAACCCAGAAGTACATTCTTCTAGGCACACAGGCAGTGTTTAAACATAAAAAATATATCCAAACCATAACGGTACACAACGTAAAAAAACAATTTGCATCCTTCTTCGCAGAGCCAGCATTTCATTTGGGCCTTGTTTAGTTTCTCAAATTCATCCTCAAATTCTACTATATAAAAAGAAGATTTCTCATTACATCAAAATATCGGCACATATATGGAGTACTAAATTAGTTGAAATCAAAAACTAATTACACAGTTTTATTATACTTTGGGAGACGAATATTTTAAATCTAATTAATCAATGTTTGGACAATTATTATTAAATAAAAATAAAATTACTACCATGTTTAACAGTGATTCGGGGCACACTGATTCATTTAAACACGGCCTTGGGAGCAGTGACAGCAGGATGGAGATACCAGTACGCAGACGCTGCTTTGTAGGGTGGTACAACCAGCTGCTTTCAGTACAGATTGTCAGACAGCTCTGACGGGGTAGCAGGACTTGAAGAAATAATGCGATCATTCCATCCATCCCAGGGCAGTTCTCAGAAAATTTTGCAAAATTTTTCTGATTTTCTGTCGCATCGAATTTTTAGACACATGCATAAAACATTAAATATAGATAAAAAATAAAATTAATTACATAGTTTAGACGAAATAGACGAGACGAATCTTTTAAGTCTATTTGAACCATGATTGGATATTAATTGTCAAATAACAACGAAATATGCTACATGATCATTTTGCAAAAAATTTTGCAACTGAACATGCCCCAAACCAGGCTGAGAGAAGGCAGCCTCAAGCGATTGGTTGGTTGGATTTTATATAGATGGAATGAGATATCTTTGGATCGATAGTGTTTGGTTTGATGGATTACTGGGAGAAGAAAATCCCTGATAAAGAATATATCACAAGATGCTTAGATTTTCTAGTTCGTAAAAAACTCGCAAATCAGCTTATTAAGTCTTCTAATCTCTATCATTAGTAAATAAATTAAGAATTATTAGTATATTATATTATTACTTAGTAATTATGATGGTAAGATTAGTTTTGATAAGTGCTAATACTCCCTCCATGTTGATAAAAGAAGTCGTTTTGATAAGCTTTGGGTCAAACATTGGGAATATAAATCATGAATAACTTTTAAGTTGTTGAGTTTGGAAATATAAAAACAATATGAATAGATTCGTCTTGAAATATACTTTCATAAAAGTATACATATATCACTTTTAAATAAATATTTTTATAGAAAAATGAAGTCAAAGTTATGCTTTGGAGACCGTGTTGTTGTCTAAAACGACTTCTTTTACCAACTTAGAGGGAGTACATTGATTAGTGCATGTTTCTTGTGCTAATTAGGATATTAATGGTGCTAATTAACATATTTTAATTTAAATTAGTGATTATCATGACAAAATTAGTATTAGTGCATATTTATCAGTGTCTAATTAGTTGTTATTATTTTAAAATAATAGATATAATTAGTGAACTACTCTTACACATCCACTTTCATCCATCCAACCAAACAGAAAAATGGTTCATTCCATCCGTCCAACTAAATATGCATTATGGATATCCTTATCTCAATATCCATGGATCGTCATATCCCATCCAACTTCGTCCTCAAACCAAACACACCTTTAGATAACGCTATAGCCAAAGAGTTCAATAACTATTCGACATCTTCTCTAATAATATGACCTAAAAGAGAATCCTTTCTACAAATGAGTTTTCAGGATAAAGGAGGCTCATATTTGGGTTATGACTCTCAAACAATCCAAAATAGGTCTCTTGTATAGGTAGTCTGTTGGAGGCCGATTTTAGATCTCTTGCTACTCATTAGGTTTGGATGTGCATATGTGTCACTCCTTAGAGATAGGCCTTGTGTAGTTCACGAATTTTGTGAAAATGGTACTATAGCACTTTTGTTGTTATTTAGCAATTAGTGTCCAATCATAGTCTAATTAGGCTTACAAAATTCGTCTCATGAATTTTGTCTAAACTATATAATTAGTTTTATTTTTTATTTATATTTAATGCTTTATGCATGCGTCTAAAGTTCATGTGACGAGAAATCTTAAAAATTTTGCAAAATTTTAGA